>JAQNBH010000002.1:2806605-2809105 GCA_028752905.1 Cladorhizidae sp. MBARI D1340-BT2 | reverse complement strand
ACATCCCTAGCAACTTGATCTGTGCACACACATCTCTAGCAACTTGATGATCTGTGCACACACATCCCTAGCAACTTGATGATCTGTGCACACACATCTCTAGCATCTCAGAGCCTTCTGCTTCTAAAGTTGACAAGAATGCATCTGTCGGTAAAGATCAGCCATGTTGTTGTTGGCAAGAAGAAAACCTTGAGGTTTTTTTAATTTTATTATGGTTATTATTATTATTATTATTATTATTATTATTATTATTATTATTATTATATTACAAAAATATTTTATTATTATTATTATTATTATTATTATTATTATTATTATTATTATTATTTTTATATACTATTATTATCTAATATTAAAATTTTATTATTATTATTATTATTATTGTTATTATTATTAATATTGTTGTTATTATTATTACTACTATTATTATTACTACTACTACTATTATTATTATTATTATTATATTATAAAAATATTTTATTATTATTATTATTATTATTATTATTATTATTATTATTATTATTATTGTTATTATTATTAATATTGTTATTATTATTATTATTACTATTATTATTACTAATATTATTATTATTATTATTATTATTATTATTATTATTATTACTATCATCATCATCTTTTCCCTGGAGCTGAACCAAATGTAGGTTGTAGAGATGCTGTTAAAAAGAGTTTAAGCTATTACGGTACCTTATCTTTCTGGCATGAGTGTTTGGTCTGTGGACTACCATTATTACTAGACCTACAGTACTGAACATACACGCACATATCTGGCATGAGTGTTTGGTCTGTGGACTACCATTATTACTAGACCTACAGTACTGAACATACACGCACATATCTGGCATGAGTGTTTGGTCTGTGGACTACCACTATTACTATACCTACAGTACTGAACATACACGTACACACATGTACGTCTGCATGGCTCTATCTGGACTGAGCATTCTCGTAGGAGTACCTCTCCTCTCCATCTTCTACTCCTTGGTCATATCAGTTGCGAGCAAAAAGAGTCTCCACCAACGAGACGAGCTGGTAATTCACGCATATTATTATCCGTGATTATTGTTTGTGATTGCGATGGTCGCTAAATAATTCAGAACTGCAAGAAAGAGATGCAGACATTCTAATTTCTCACAAACGTATGGGAGGTTGTTATGGGACACTCTCACTTCAACTACTAATGATAGAGGAGAAGAGAGAGGAGAACGGAGGGAGAGGGGGCAGCCATATCGGTGCTGTTAGATAGCCTTTAATGACTCCAACTTTCACCCACAACACTTCATAAGAAGACACGTTTATATGGTAAAGGGTCGTAAAAATCGCATTGATGACCTTTACCAACTTCCTTGCTAGTGAGTTACAAGTATAGTAACCGTCATGTTTGATACTTGCAGATTCTTAAGAAACCAATATTCATGCACACACATCCCTAGCAACTTGATGATCTGTGCACACACATCCCTAGCAACTTGATGATCTGTGCACACACATCTCTAGCAACTTGATGATCTGTGCACACACATCCCTAGCAACTTGATGATCTGTGCACACACATCCCTAGCAACTTGATGATCTGTGCACACACATCCCTAGCAACTTGATGATCTGTGCACACACATCTCTAGCAACTTGATGATCTGTACACACACATCTCTAGCAACTTGATGATCTGTGCTCACACATCTCTAGCAACTTGATGATCTGTACACACACATCTCTAGCAACTTGATGATCTGTGCACACACATCCCTAGCAACTTGATGATCTGTGCACACACATCCCTAGCAACTTGATGATCTGTACACACACATCCCTAGCAACTTGATGATCTGTACACACACATCTCTAGCAACTTGATGATCTGTACACACACATCTCTAGCAACTTGATGATCTGTACACACACATCCCTAGCAACTTGATGATCAGTACACACACATCCCTAGCAACTTGATGATCTGTACACACACATCCCTAGCAACTTGATGATCTGTACACACACATCCCTAGCAACTTGATGATCTGTACACACACATCCCTAGCAACTTGATGATCTGTGCACACACATCTCTAGCAACTTGATGATCTGTACACACACATCCCTAGCAACTTGATGATCTGTGCACACACATCCCTAGCAACTTGATGATCTGTGCACACACATCCCTAGCAACTTGATGATCTGTGCACACACATCCCTAGCAACTTGATGATCTGTGCACACACATCCCTAGCAACTTGATGATCTGTGCACACACATCTCTAGCAACTTGATGATCTGTGCACACACATCCCTAGCAATTCAGAGCCTTCTGCTTCTAAAGTTGACAAGAATGCATCTGTCGGTAAAGATCAGCCATGTTGTTGTTGTAACAAGAAGTTTATTTTTTCTTCTTCTTATTATTATATTATTATTATTATTATTATTATTATTATTAATAGTATTATTATTATTATTATTATTATTATTATTATTATTATTA
>JAQNBH010000002.1:2796605-2799105 GCA_028752905.1 Cladorhizidae sp. MBARI D1340-BT2 | reverse complement strand
CATTCTCGTAGGAGTACCTCTCCTCTCCATCTTCTACTCCTTGGTCATATCAGTTGCGAGCAAAAAGAGTCTCCACCAACGAGACGAGCTGGTAATTCACGCATATTATTATCCGTGATTATTGTTTGTGATTGCGATGGTCGCTAAATAATTGAGAACTGCAAGAAAGAGATGCAGACATTCTAATTTCTCACAAACGTATGGGAGGTTGTCATGGGACACTCTCACTTCAACTACTAATGATAGAGGAGAAGAGAGAGGAGAACGGAGGGAGAATGGGGTTGGGAGAGGGGGCAGCCATATCGGTGCTGTTAGATAGCCTTTGATGACTCCAACTTTCACCCACCATAAGAAGACATATTTATATGGTAAAGGGTCGTCAAAATCGCGTTCATGACCTTAACCAACTTCCTTGCTAGTGAGTTACAAGTATAGTAACCGTCATGTTTGATACTTGCAGATTCTTAAGAAACCAATATTCATGCACACACATCCCTAGCAACTTGATGATCTGTGCACACACATCCCTAGCAACTTGATGATCTGTGCACACACATCTCTAGCAACTTGATGATCTGTGCACACACATCCCTAGCAACTTGATGATCTGTGCACACACATCCCTAGCAACTTGATGATCTGTGCACACACATCCCTAGCAACTTGATGATCTGTACACACACATCCCTAGCAACTTGATGATCTGTACACACACATCTCTAGCAACTTGATGATCTGTACACACACATCTCTAGCAACTTGATGATCTGTGCACACACATCCCTAGCAACTTGATGATCTGTACACACACATCTCTAACAACTTGATGATCTGTACACACACATCCCTAGCAACTTGATGATCTGTGCACACACATCCCTAGCAACTTGATGATCTGTACACACACATCCCTAGCAACTTGATGATCTGTGCACACACATCCCTAGCAACTTGATGATCTGTGCACACACATCCCTAGCAACTTGATGATCTGTGCACACACATCCCTAGCAACTTGATGATCTGTGCACACACATCCCTAGCAACTTGATGATCTGTGCACACACATCTCTAGCAACTTGATGATCTGTGCACACACATCCCTAGCAATTCAGAGCCTTCTGCTTCTAAAGTTGACAAGAATGCATCTGTCGGTAAAGATCAGCCATGTTGTTGTTGTAACAAGAAGTTTATTTTTTCTTCTTCTTATTATTATATTATTATTATTATTATTATTATTATTATTAATAGTATTATTATTATTATTATTATTATTATTATTATTATTATTATTATTATTATTACTATTATTATTACTATCATCATCATCTTTTCCCTGGAGCTGAACCAAATGTAGGTTGTAAAGATTCTGTCAAAAAGAGTTCGAGCTATTACGGTACCTTACCTTTCTGGCATGAGTGTTTGGTCTGTGGACTACCACTATTACTATACCCACAGTACTGAACATACACGCACACACATGTACGTCTGCATGGCTCTATCTGGACTGAGCATTCTCGTAGGAGTACCTCTCCTCTCCATCTTACACTCCTTTGGTCTTATCAGTTAGCAAAAAGAGTCTCCACCAATGAGACGAGCTGGTAATTCACGCATATTATTATCCGTGATTATTTTTTGTGATTGCGATGGTCGCTAAATAATTGAGAACTGCAAGAAAGAGATGCAGACATTCTAATTTCTCACAAACGTATGGGAGGTTGTCATGGGACACTCTCACTTCAACTACTAATGATAGAGGAGAAGAGAGAGGAGAACGGAGGGAGAATGGGGTTGGGAGAGGGGGCAGCCATATCGGTGCTGTTAGATAGCCTTTGATGACTCCAACTTTCACCCACCATAAGAAGACATATTTATATGGTAAAGGGTCGTCAAAATCGCGTTCATGACCTTAACCAACTTCCTTGCTAGTGAGTTACAAGTATAGTAACCGTCATGTTTGATACTTGCAGATTCTTAAGAAACCAATATTCATGCACACACATCCCTAGCAACTTGATGATCTGTGCACACACATCCCTAGCAACTTGATGATCTGTGCACACACATCTCTAGCAACTTGATGATCTGTGCACACACATCCCTAGCAACTTGATGATCTGTGCACACACATCCCTAGCAACTTGATGATCTGTGCACACACATCCCTAGCAACTTGATGATCTGTACACACACATCCCTAGCAACTTGATGATCTGTACACACACATCTCTAGCAACTTGATGATCTGTACACACACATCTCTAGCAACTTGATGATCTGTGCACACACATCCCTAGCAACTTGATGATCTGTACACACACATCTCTAACAACTTGATGATCTGTACACACACATCCCTAGCAACTTGATGATCTGTGCACACACATCCCTAGCAACTTGATGATCTGTACACACACATCCCTAGCAACTTGATGATCTGTGCACACACATCCCTAGCAACTTGATGATCTGTGCACACACATCCCTAGCAACTTGATGA
>JAQNBH010000002.1:2781605-2794105 GCA_028752905.1 Cladorhizidae sp. MBARI D1340-BT2 | reverse complement strand
CTTGATGATCTGTGCACACACATCCCTAGCAACTTGATGATCTGTGCACACACATCCCTAGCAACTTGATGATCTGTACACACACATCCCTAGCAACTTGATGATCTGTACACACACATCTCTAGCAACTTGATGATCTGTACACACACATCTCTAGCAACTTGATGATCTGTACACACACATCCCTAGCAACTTGATGATCAGTACACACACATCCCTAGCAACTTGATGATCTGTACACACACATCCCTAGCAACTTGATGATCTGTACACACACATCCCTAGCAACTTGATGATCTGTACACACACATCCCTAGCAACTTGATGATCTGTGCACACACATCTCTAGCAACTTGATGATCTGTACACACACATCCCTAGCAACTTGATGATCTGTGCACACACATCCCTAGCAACTTGATGATCTGTGCACACACATCCCTAGCAACTTGATGATCTGTGCACACACATCCCTAGCAACTTGATGATCTGTGCACACACATCCCTAGCAACTTGATGATCTGTGCACACACATCTCTAGCAACTTGATGATCTGTGCACACACATCCCTAGCAATTCAGAGCCTTCTGCTTCTAAAGTTGACAAGAATGCATCTGTCGGTAAAGATCAGCCATGTTGTTGTTGTAACAAGAAGTTTATTTTTTCTTCTTCTTATTATTATATTATTATTATTATTATTATTATTATTATTAATAGTATTATTATTATTATTATTATTATTATTATTATTATTATTATTATTATTATTATTATTATTACTATTACTATCATCATCATCTTTTCCCTGGAGCTGAACCAAATGTAGGTTGTAAAGATGCTGTCAAAAAGAGTTCGAGCTATTACGGTACCTTACCTTTCTGGCATGAGTGTTTGGTCTGTGGACTACCACTATTACTATACCTACAGTACTGAACATACACGTACATATCTGGCATGAGTGTTTGGTCTGTGGACTACCACTATTACTATACCTACAGTACTGAACATACACGTACATATCTGGCATGAGTGTTTGGTCTGTGGACTACCATTATTACTAGACCTACAGTACTGAACATACACGTACATATCTGGCACGAGTGTTTGGTCTGTGGACTACCACTATTACTATACCTACAGTACTGAACATACACGTACACACATGTACGTCTGCATGGCTCTATCTGGACTGAGCATTCTCGTAGGAGTACCTCTCCTCTCCATCTTCTACTCCTTGGTCATATCAGTTGCGAGCAAAAAGAGTCTCCACCAACGAGACGAGCTGGTAATTCACGCATATTATTATCCGTGATTATTGTTTGTGATTGCGATGGTCGCTAAATAATTGAGAACTGCAAGAAAGAGATGCAGACATTCTAATTTCTCACAAACGTATGGGAGGTTGTCATGGGACACTCTCACTTCAACTACTAATGATAGAGGAGAAGAGAGAGGAGAACGGAGGGAGAATGGGGTTGGGAGAGGGGGCAGCCATATCGGTGCTGTTAGATAGCCTTTGATGACTCCAACTTTCACCCACCATAAGAAGACATATTTATATGGTAAAGGGTCGTCAAAATCGCGTTCATGACCTTAACCAACTTCCTTGCTAGTGAGTTACAAGTATAGTAACCGTCATGTTTGATACTTGCAGATTCTTAAGAAACCAATATTCATGCACACACATCCCTAGCAACTTGATGATCTGTGCACACACATCCCTAGCAACTTGATGATCTGTGCACACACATCTCTAGCAACTTGATGATCTGTGCACACACATCCCTAGCAACTTGATGATCTGTGCACACACATCCCTAGCAACTTGATGATCTGTGCACACACATCCCTAGCAACTTGATGATCTGTACACACACATCCCTAGCAACTTGATGATCTGTACACACACATCTCTAGCAACTTGATGATCTGTACACACACATCTCTAGCAACTTGATGATCTGTGCACACACATCCCTAGCAACTTGATGATCTGTACACACACATCTCTAACAACTTGATGATCTGTACACACACATCCCTAGCAACTTGATGATCTGTGCACACACATCCCTAGCAACTTGATGATCTGTACACACACATCCCTAGCAACTTGATGATCTGTGCACACACATCCCTAGCAACTTGATGATCTGTGCACACACATCCCTAGCAACTTGATGATCTGTGCACACACATCCCTAGCAACTTGATGATCTGTGCACACACATCCCTAGCAACTTGATGATCTGTGCACACACATCTCTAGCAACTTGATGATCTGTGCACACACATCCCTAGCAATTCAGAGCCTTCTGCTTCTAAAGTTGACAAGAATGCATCTGTCGGTAAAGATCAGCCATGTTGTTGTTGTAACAAGAAGTTTATTTTTTCTTCTTCTTATTATTATATTATTATTATTATTATTAATAGTATTATTATTATTATTATTATTATTATTATTATTATTATTATTATTATTATTACTATTATTATTACTATCATCATCATCTTTTCCCTGGAGCTGAACCAAATGTAGGTTGTAAAGATTCTGTCAAAAAGAGTTCGAGCTATTACGGTACCTTACCTTTCTGGCATGAGTGTTTGGTCTGTGGACTACCACTATTACTATACCCACAGTACTGAACATACACGCACACACATGTACGTCTGCATGGCTCTATCTGGACTGAGCATTCTCGTAGGAGTACCTCTCCTCTCCATCTTACACTCCTTTGGTCTTATCAGTTAGCAAAAAGAGTCTCCACCAATGAGACGAGCTGGTAATTCACGCATATTATTATCCGTGATTATTTTTTGTGATTGCGATGGTCGCTAAATAATTGAGAACTGCAAGAAAGAGATGCAGACATTCTAATTTCTCACAAACGTATGGGAGGTTGTCATGGGACACTCTCACTTCAACTACTAATGATAGAGGAGAAGAGAGAGGAGAACGGAGGGAGAATGGGGTTGGGAGAGGGGGCAGCCATATCGGTGCTGTTAGATAGCCTTTGATGACTCCAACTTTCACCCACCATAAGAAGACATATTTATATGGTAAAGGGTCGTCAAAATCGCGTTCATGACCTTAACCAACTTCCTTGCTAGTGAGTTACAAGTATAGTAACCGTCATGTTTGATACTTGCAGATTCTTAAGAAACCAATATTCATGCACACACATCCCTAGCAACTTGATGATCTGTGCACACACATCCCTAGCAACTTGATGATCTGTGCACACACATCTCTAGCAACTTGATGATCTGTGCACACACATCCCTAGCAACTTGATGATCTGTGCACACACATCCCTAGCAACTTGATGATCTGTGCACACACATCCCTAGCAACTTGATGATCTGTGCACACACATCCCTAGCAACTTGATGATCTGTGCACACACATCCCTAGCAACTTGATGATCTGTGCACACACATCTCTAGCAACTTGATGATCTGTGCACACACATCCCTAGCAATTCAGAGCCTTCTGCTTCTAAAGTTGACAAGAATGCATCTGTCGGTAAAGATCAGCCATGTTGTTGTTGTAACAAGAAGTTTATTTTTTCTTCTTCTTATTATTATATTATTATTATTATTATTATTATTATTATTAATAGTATTATTATTATTATTATTATTATTATTATTATTATTATTATTATTATTATTACTATTATTATTACTATCATCATCATCTTTTCCCTGGAGCTGAACCAAATGTAGGTTGTAAAGATTCTGTCAAAAAGAGTTCGAGCTATTACGGTACCTTACCTTTCTGGCATGAGTGTTTGGTCTGTGGACTACCACTATTACTATACCCACAGTACTGAACATACACGCACACACATGTACGTCTGCATGGCTCTATCTGGACTGAGCATTCTCGTAGGAGTACCTCTCCTCTCCATCTTACACTCCTTTGGTCTTATCAGTTAGCAAAAAGAGTCTCCACCAATGAGACGAGCTGGTAATTCACGCATATTATTATCCGTGATTATTTTTTGTGATTGCGATGGTCGCTAAATAATTGAGAACTGCAAGAAAGAGATGCAGACATTCTAATTTCTCACAAACGTATGGGAGGTTGTCATGGGACACTCTCACTTCAACTACTAATGATAGAGGAGAAGAGAGAGGAGAACGGAGGGAGAATGGGGTTGGGAGAGGGGGCAGCCATATCGGTGCTGTTAGATAGCCTTTGATGACTCCAACTTTCACCCACCATAAGAAGACATATTTATATGGTAAAGGGTCGTCAAAATCGCGTTCATGACCTTAACCAACTTCCTTGCTAGTGAGTTACAAGTATAGTAACCGTCATGTTTGATACTTGCAGATTCTTAAGAAACCAATATTCATGCACACACATCCCTAGCAACTTGATGATCTGTGCACACACATCCCTAGCAACTTGATGATCTGTGCACACACATCTCTAGCAACTTGATGATCTGTGCACACACATCCCTAGCAACTTGATGATCTGTGCACACACATCCCTAGCAACTTGATGATCTGTGCACACACATCCCTAGCAACTTGATGATCTGTGCACACACATCTCTAGCAACTTGATGATCTGTACACACACATCTCTAGCAACTTGATGATCTGTGCTCACACATCTCTAGCAACTTGATGATCTGTACACACACATCTCTAGCAACTTGATGATCTGTGCACACACATCCCTAGCAACTTGATGATCTGTGCACACACATCCCTAGCAACTTGATGATCTGTACACACACATCCCTAGCAACTTGATGATCTGTACACACACATCTCTAGCAACTTGATGATCTGTACACACACATCTCTAGCAACTTGATGATCTGTACACACACATCCCTAGCAACTTGATGATCAGTACACACACATCCCTAGCAACTTGATGATCTGTACACACACATCCCTAGCAACTTGATGATCTGTACACACACATCCCTAGCAACTTGATGATCTGTACACACACATCCCTAGCAACTTGATGATCTGTGCACACACATCTCTAGCAACTTGATGATCTGTACACACACATCCCTAGCAACTTGATGATCTGTGCACACACATCCCTAGCAACTTGATGATCTGTGCACACACATCCCTAGCAACTTGATGATCTGTGCACACACATCCCTAGCAACTTGATGATCTGTGCACACACATCCCTAGCAACTTGATGATCTGTGCACACACATCTCTAGCAACTTGATGATCTGTGCACACACATCCCTAGCAATTCAGAGCCTTCTGCTTCTAAAGTTGACAAGAATGCATCTGTCGGTAAAGATCAGCCATGTTGTTGTTGTAACAAGAAGTTTATTTTTTCTTCTTCTTATTATTATATTATTATTATTATTATTATTATTATTATTAATAGTATTATTATTATTATTATTATTATTATTATTATTATTATTATTATTATTATTATTATTATTACTATTACTATCATCATCATCTTTTCCCTGGAGCTGAACCAAATGTAGGTTGTAAAGATGCTGTCAAAAAGAGTTCGAGCTATTACGGTACCTTACCTTTCTGGCATGAGTGTTTGGTCTGTGGACTACCACTATTACTATACCTACAGTACTGAACATACACGTACATATCTGGCATGAGTGTTTGGTCTGTGGACTACCACTATTACTATACCTACAGTACTGAACATACACGTACATATCTGGCATGAGTGTTTGGTCTGTGGACTACCATTATTACTAGACCTACAGTACTGAACATACACGTACATATCTGGCACGAGTGTTTGGTCTGTGGACTACCACTATTACTATACCTACAGTACTGAACATACACGTACACACATGTACGTCTGCATGGCTCTATCTGGACTGAGCATTCTCGTAGGAGTACCTCTCCTCTCCATCTTCTACTCCTTGGTCATATCAGTTGCGAGCAAAAAGAGTCTCCACCAACGAGACGAGCTGGTAATTCACGCATATTATTATCCGTGATTATTGTTTGTGATTGCGATGGTCGCTAAATAATTGAGAACTGCAAGAAAGAGATGCAGACATTCTAATTTCTCACAAACGTATGGGAGGTTGTCATGGGACACTCTCACTTCAACTACTAATGATAGAGGAGAAGAGAGAGGAGAACGGAGGGAGAATGGGGTTGGGAGAGGGGGCAGCCATATCGGTGCTGTTAGATAGCCTTTGATGACTCCAACTTTCACCCACCATAAGAAGACATATTTATATGGTAAAGGGTCGTCAAAATCGCGTTCATGACCTTAACCAACTTCCTTGCTAGTGAGTTACAAGTATAGTAACCGTCATGTTTGATACTTGCAGATTCTTAAGAAACCAATATTCATGCACACACATCCCTAGCAACTTGATGATCTGTGCACACACATCCCTAGCAACTTGATGATCTGTGCACACACATCTCTAGCAACTTGATGATCTGTGCACACACATCCCTAGCAACTTGATGATCTGTGCACACACATCCCTAGCAACTTGATGATCTGTGCACACACATCCCTAGCAACTTGATGATCTGTACACACACATCCCTAGCAACTTGATGATCTGTACACACACATCTCTAGCAACTTGATGATCTGTACACACACATCTCTAGCAACTTGATGATCTGTGCACACACATCCCTAGCAACTTGATGATCTGTACACACACATCTCTAACAACTTGATGATCTGTACACACACATCCCTAGCAACTTGATGATCTGTGCACACACATCCCTAGCAACTTGATGATCTGTACACACACATCCCTAGCAACTTGATGATCTGTGCACACACATCCCTAGCAACTTGATGATCTGTGCACACACATCCCTAGCAACTTGATGATCTGTGCACACACATCCCTAGCAACTTGATGATCTGTGCACACACATCCCTAGCAACTTGATGATCTGTGCACACACATCTCTAGCAACTTGATGATCTGTGCACACACATCCCTAGCAATTCAGAGCCTTCTGCTTCTAAAGTTGACAAGAATGCATCTGTCGGTAAAGATCAGCCATGTTGTTGTTGTAACAAGAAGTTTATTTTTTCTTCTTCTTATTATTATATTATTATTATTATTATTATTATTATTATTAATAGTATTATTATTATTATTATTATTATTATTATTATTATTATTATTATTATTATTACTATTATTATTACTATCATCATCATCTTTTCCCTGGAGCTGAACCAAATGTAGGTTGTAAAGATTCTGTCAAAAAGAGTTCGAGCTATTACGGTACCTTACCTTTCTGGCATGAGTGTTTGGTCTGTGGACTACCACTATTACTATACCCACAGTACTGAACATACACGCACACACATGTACGTCTGCATGGCTCTATCTGGACTGAGCATTCTCGTAGGAGTACCTCTCCTCTCCATCTTACACTCCTTTGGTCTTATCAGTTAGCAAAAAGAGTCTCCACCAATGAGACGAGCTGGTAATTCACGCATATTATTATCCGTGATTATTTTTTGTGATTGCGATGGTCGCTAAATAATTGAGAACTGCAAGAAAGAGATGCAGACATTCTAATTTCTCACAAACGTATGGGAGGTTGTCATGGGACACTCTCACTTCAACTACTAATGATAGAGGAGAAGAGAGAGGAGAACGGAGGGAGAATGGGGTTGGGAGAGGGGGCAGCCATATCGGTGCTGTTAGATAGCCTTTGATGACTCCAACTTTCACCCACCATAAGAAGACATATTTATATGGTAAAGGGTCGTCAAAATCGCGTTCATGACCTTAACCAACTTCCTTGCTAGTGAGTTACAAGTATAGTAACCGTCATGTTTGATACTTGCAGATTCTTAAGAAACCAATATTCATGCACACACATCCCTAGCAACTTGATGATCTGTGCACACACATCCCTAGCAACTTGATGATCTGTGCACACACATCTCTAGCAACTTGATGATCTGTGCACACACATCCCTAGCAACTTGATGATCTGTGCACACACATCCCTAGCAACTTGATGATCTGTGCACACACATCCCTAGCAACTTGATGATCTGTGCACACACATCCCTAGCAACTTGATGATCTGTGCACACACATCCCTAGCAACTTGATGATCTGTGCACACACATCTCTAGCAACTTGATGATCTGTGCACACACATCCCTAGCAATTCAGAGCCTTCTGCTTCTAAAGTTGACAAGAATGCATCTGTCGGTAAAGATCAGCCATGTTGTTGTTGTAACAAGAAGTTTATTTTTTCTTCTTCTTATTATTATATTATTATTATTATTATTATTATTATTATTAATAGTATTATTATTATTATTATTATTATTATTATTATTATTATTATTATTATTATTACTATTATTATTACTATCATCATCATCTTTTCCCTGGAGCTGAACCAAATGTAGGTTGTAAAGATTCTGTCAAAAAGAGTTCGAGCTATTACGGTACCTTACCTTTCTGGCATGAGTGTTTGGTCTGTGGACTACCACTATTACTATACCCACAGTACTGAACATACACGCACACACATGTACGTCTGCATGGCTCTATCTGGACTGAGCATTCTCGTAGGAGTACCTCTCCTCTCCATCTTACACTCCTTTGGTCTTATCAGTTAGCAAAAAGAGTCTCCACCAATGAGACGAGCTGGTAATTCACGCATATTATTATCCGTGATTATTTTTTGTGATTGCGATGGTCGCTAAATAATTGAGAACTGCAAGAAAGAGATGCAGACATTCTAATTTCTCACAAACGTATGGGAGGTTGTCATGGGACACTCTCACTTCAACTACTAATGATAGAGGAGAAGAGAGAGGAGAACGGAGGGAGAATGGGGTTGGGAGAGGGGGCAGCCATATCGGTGCTGTTAGATAGCCTTTGATGACTCCAACTTTCACCCACCATAAGAAGACATATTTATATGGTAAAGGGTCGTCAAAATCGCGTTCATGACCTTAACCAACTTCCTTGCTAGTGAGTTACAAGTATAGTAACCGTCATGTTTGATACTTGCAGATTCTTAAGAAACCAATATTCATGCACACACATCCCTAGCAACTTGATGATCTGTGCACACACATCCCTAGCAACTTGATGATCTGTGCACACACATCTCTAGCAACTTGATGATCTGTGCACACACATCCCTAGCAACTTGATGATCTGTGCACACACATCCCTAGCAACTTGATGATCTGTGCACACACATCCCTAGCAACTTGATGATCTGTGCACACACATCTCTAGCAACTTGATGATCTGTACACACACATCTCTAGCAACTTGATGATCTGTGCTCACACATCTCTAGCAACTTGATGATCTGTACACACACATCTCTAGCAACTTGATGATCTGTGCACACACATCCCTAGCAACTTGATGATCTGTGCACACACATCCCTAGCAACTTGATGATCTGTACACACACATCCCTAGCAACTTGATGATCTGTACACACACATCTCTAGCAACTTGATGATCTGTACACACACATCTCTAGCAACTTGATGATCTGTACACACACATCCCTAGCAACTTGATGATCAGTACACACACATCCCTAGCAACTTGATGATCTGTACACACACATCCCTAGCAACTTGATGATCTGTACACACACATCCCTAGCAACTTGATGATCTGTACACACACATCCCTAGCAACTTGATGATCTGTGCACACACATCTCTAGCAACTTGATGATCTGTACACACACATCCCTAGCAACTTGATGATCTGTGCACACACATCCCTAGCAACTTGATGATCTGTGCACACACATCCCTAGCAACTTGATGATCTGTGCACACACATCCCTAGCAACTTGATGATCTGTGCACACACATCCCTAGCAACTTGATGATCTGTGCACACACATCTCTAGCAACTTGATGATCTGTGCACACACATCCCTAGCAATTCAGAGCCTTCTGCTTCTAAAGTTGACAAGAATGCATCTGTCGGTAAAGATCAGCCATGTTGTTGTTGTAACAAGAAGTTTATTTTTTCTTCTTCTTATTATTATATTATTATTATTATTATTATTATTATTATTAATAGTATTATTATTATTATTATTATTATTATTATTATTATTATTATTATTATTATTATTATTATTACTATTACTATCATCATCATCTTTTCCCTGGAGCTGAACCAAATGTAGGTTGTAAAGATGCTGTCAAAAAGAGTTCGAGCTATTACGGTACCTTACCTTTCTGGCATGAGTGTTTGGTCTGTGGACTACCACTATTACTATACCTACAGTACTGAACATACACGTACATATCTGGCATGAGTGTTTGGTCTGTGGACTACCACTATTACTATACCTACAGTACTGAACATACACGTACATATCTGGCATGAGTGTTTGGTCTGTGGACTACCATTATTACTAGACCTACAGTACTGAACATACACGTACATATCTGGCACGAGTGTTTGGTCTGTGGACTACCACTATTACTATACCTACAGTACTGAACATACACGTACACACATGTACGTCTGCATGGCTCTATCTGGACTGAGCATTCTCGTAGGAGTACCTCTCCTCTCCATCTTCTACTCCTTGGTCATATCAGTTGCGAGCAAAAAGAGTCTCCACCAACGAGACGAGCTGGTAATTCACGCATATTATTATCCGTGATTATTGTTTGTGATTGCGATGGTCGCTAAATAATTGAGAACTGCAAGAAAGAGATGCAGACATTCTAATTTCTCACAAACGTATGGGAGGTTGTCATGGGACACTCTCACTTCAACTACTAATGATAGAGGAGAAGAGAGAGGAGAACGGAGGGAGAATGGGGTTGGGAGAGGGGGCAGCCATATCGGTGCTGTTAGATAGCCTTTGATGACTCCAACTTTCACCCACCATAAGAAGACATATTTATATGGTAAAGGGTCGTCAAAATCGCGTTCATGACCTTAACCAACTTCCTTGCTAGTGAGTTACAAGTATAGTAACCGTCATGTTTGATACTTGCAGATTCTTAAGAAACCAATATTCATGCACACACATCCCTAGCAACTTGATGATCTGTGCACACACATCCCTAGCAACTTGATGATCTGTGCACACACATCTCTAGCAACTTGATGATCTGTGCACACACATCCCTAGCAACTTGATGATCTGTGCACACACATCCCTAGCAACTTGATGATCTGTGCACACACATCCCTAGCAACTTGATGATCTGTACACACACATCCCTAGCAACTTGATGATCTGTACACACACATCTCTAGCAACTTGATGATCTGTACACACACATCTCTAGCAACTTGATGATCTGTGCACACACATCCCTAGCAACTTGATGATCTGTACACACACATCTCTAACAACTTGATGATCTGTACACACACATCCCTAGCAACTTGATGATCTGTGCACACACATCCCTAGCAACTTGATGATCTGTACACACACATCCCTAGCAACTTGATGATCTGTGCACACACATCCCTAGCAACTTGATGATCTGTGCACACACATCCCTAGCAACTTGATGATCTGTGCACACACATCCCTAGCAACTTGATGATCTGTGCACACACATCCCTAGCAACTTGATGATCTGTGCACACACATCTCTAGCAACTTGATGATCTGTGCACACACATCCCTAGCAATTCAGAGCCTTCTGCTTCTAAAGTTGACAAGAATGCATCTGTCGGTAAAGATCAGCCATGTTGTTGTTGTAACAAGAAGTTTATTTTTTCTTCTTCTTATTATTATATTATTATTATTATTATTATTATTATTATTAATAGTATTATTATTATTATTATTATTATTATTATTATTATTATTATTATTATTATTACTATTATTATTACTATCATCATCATCTTTTCCCTGGAGCTGAACCAAATGTAGGTTGTAAAGATTCTGTCAAAAAGAGTTCGAGCTATTACGGTACCTTACCTTTCTGGCATGAGTGTTTGGTCTGTGGACTACCACTATTACTATACCCACAGTACTGAACATACACGCACACACATGTACGTCTGCATGGCTCTATCTGGACTGAGCATTCTCGTAGGAGTACCTCTCCTCTCCATCTTACACTCCTTTGGTCTTATCAGTTAGCAAAAAGAGTCTCCACCAATGAGACGAGCTGGTAATTCACGCATATTATTATCCGTGATTATTTTTTGTGATTGCGATGGTCGCTAAATAATTGAGAACTGCAAGAAAGAGATGCAGACATTCTAATTTCTCACAAACGTATGGGAGGTTGTCATGGGACACTCTCACTTCAACTACTAATGATAGAGGAGAAGAGAGAGGAGAACGGAGGGAGAATGGGGTTGGGAGAGGGGGCAGCCATATCGGTGCTGTTAGATAGCCTTTGATGACTCCAACTTTCACCCACCATAAGAAGACATATTTATATGGTAAAGGGTCGTCAAAATCGCGTTCATGACCTTAACCAACTTCCTTGCTAGTGAGTTACAAGTATAGTAACC
>JAQNBH010000002.1:2631605-2774105 GCA_028752905.1 Cladorhizidae sp. MBARI D1340-BT2 | reverse complement strand
TGTGCACACACATCTCTAGCAACTTGATGATCTGTGCACACACATCCCTAGCAATTCAGAGCCTTCTGCTTCTAAAGTTGACAAGAATGCATCTGTCGGTAAAGATCAGCCATGTTGTTGTTGTAACAAGAAGTTTATTTTTTCTTCTTCTTATTATTATATTATTATTATTATTATTATTATTATTATTAATAGTATTATTATTATTATTATTATTATTATTATTATTATTATTATTATTATTATTATTATTACTATTACTATCATCATCATCTTTTCCCTGGAGCTGAACCAAATGTAGGTTGTAAAGATGCTGTCAAAAAGAGTTCGAGCTATTACGGTACCTTACCTTTCTGGCATGAGTGTTTGGTCTGTGGACTACCTCTATTACTATACCTACAGTACTGAACATACACGTACATATCTGGCATGAGTGTTTGGTCTGTGGACTACCACTATTACTATACCTACAGTACTGAACATACACGTACATATCTGGCATGAGTGTTTGGTCTGTGGACTACCATTATTACTAGACCTACAGTACTGAACATACACGTACATATCTGGCACGAGTGTTTGGTCTGTGGACTACCACTATTACTATACCTACAGTACTGAACATACACGTACACACATGTACGTCTGCATGGCTCTATCTGGACTGAGCATTCTCGTAGGAGTACCTCTCCTCTCCATCTTCTACTCCTTGGTCATATCAGTTGCGAGCAAAAAGAGTCTCCACCAACGAGACGAGCTGGTAATTCACGCATATTATTATCCGTGATTATTGTTTGTGATTGCGATGGTCGCTAAATAATTGAGAACTGCAAGAAAGAGATGCAGACATTCTAATTTCTCACAAACGTATGGGAGGTTGTCATGGGACACTCTCACTTCAACTACTAATGATAGAGGAGAAGAGAGAGGAGAACGGAGGGAGAATGGGGTTGGGAGAGGGGGCAGCCATATCGGTGCTGTTAGATAGCCTTTGATGACTCCAACTTTCACCCACCATAAGAAGACATATTTATATGGTAAAGGGTCGTCAAAATCGCGTTCATGACCTTAACCAACTTCCTTGCTAGTGAGTTACAAGTATAGTAACCGTCATGTTTGATACTTGCAGATTCTTAAGAAACCAATATTCATGCACACACATCCCTAGCAACTTGATGATCTGTGCACACACATCCCTAGCAACTTGATGATCTGTGCACACACATCTCTAGCAACTTGATGATCTGTGCACACACATCCCTAGCAACTTGATGATCTGTGCACACACATCCCTAGCAACTTGATGATCTGTGCACACACATCCCTAGCAACTTGATGATCTGTGCACACACATCCCTAGCAACTTGATGATCTGTGCACACACATCCCTAGCAACTTGATGATCTGTGCACACACATCCCTAGCAACTTGATGATCTGTGCACACACATCCCTAGCAACTTGATGATCTGTGCACACACATCTCTAGCAACTTGATGATCTGTGCACACACATCCCTAGCAATTCAGAGCCTTCTGCTTCTAAAGTTGACAAGAATGCATCTGTCGGTAAAGATCAGCCATGTTGTTGTTGTAACAAGAAGTTTATTTTTTCTTCTTCTTATTATTATATTATTATTATTATTATTATTATTATTATTAATAGTATTATTATTATTATTATTATTATTATTATTATTATTATTATTATTATTATTATTATTACTATTACTATCATCATCATCTTTTCCCTGGAGCTGAACCAAATGTAGGTTGTAAAGATTCTGTCAAAAAGAGTTCGAGCTATTACGGTACCTTACCTTTCTGGCATGAGTGTTTGGTCTGTGGACTACCACTATTACTATACCCACAGTACTGAACATACACGCACACACATGTACGTCTGCATGGCTCTATCTGGACTGAGCATTCTCGTAGGAGTACCTCTCCTCTCCATCTTACACTCCTTTGGTCTTATCAGTTAGCAAAAAGAGTCTCCACCAATGAGACGAGCTGGTAATTCACGCATATTATTATCCGTGATTATTTTTTGTGATTGCGATGGTCGCTAAATAATTGAGAACTGCAAGAAAGAGATGCAGACATTCTAATTTCTCACAAACGTATGGGAGGTTGTCATGGGACACTCTCACTTCAACTACTAATGATAGAGGAGAAGAGAGAGGAGAACGGAGGGAGAATGGGGTTGGGAGAGGGGGCAGCCATATCGGTGCTGTTAGATAGCCTTTGATGACTCCAACTTTCACCCACCATAAGAAGACATATTTATATGGTAAAGGGTCGTCAAAATCGCGTTCATGACCTTAACCAACTTCCTTGCTAGTGAGTTACAAGTATAGTAACCGTCATGTTTGATACTTGCAGATTCTTAAGAAACCAATATTCATGCACACACATCCCTAGCAACTTGATGATCTGTGCACACACATCCCTAGCAACTTGATGATCTGTGCACACACATCTCTAGCAACTTGATGATCTGTGCACACACATCCCTAGCAACTTGATGATCTGTGCACACACATCCCTAGCAACTTGATGATCTGTGCACACACATCCCTAGCAACTTGATGATCTGTGCACACACATCCCTAGCAACTTGATGATCTGTGCACACACATCCCTAGCAACTTGATGATCTGTGCACACACATCTCTAGCAACTTGATGATCTGTGCACACACATCCCTAGCAATTCAGAGCCTTCTGCTTCTAAAGTTGACAAGAATGCATCTGTCGGTAAAGATCAGCCATGTTGTTGTTGTAACAAGAAGTTTATTTTTTCTTCTTCTTATTATTATATTATTATTATTATTATTATTATTATTATTAATAGTATTATTATTATTATTATTATTATTATTATTATTATTATTATTATTATTATTATTATTACTATTACTATCATCATCATCTTTTCCCTGGAGCTGAACCAAATGTAGGTTGTAAAGATGCTGTCAAAAAGAGTTCGAGCTATTACGGTACCTTACCTTTCTGGCATGAGTGTTTGGTCTGTGGACTACCTCTATTACTATACCTACAGTACTGAACATACACGTACATATCTGGCATGAGTGTTTGGTCTGTGGACTACCACTATTACTATACCTACAGTACTGAACATACACGTACATATCTGGCATGAGTGTTTGGTCTGTGGACTACCATTATTACTAGACCTACAGTACTGAACATACACGTACATATCTGGCACGAGTGTTTGGTCTGTGGACTACCACTATTACTATACCTACAGTACTGAACATACACGTACACACATGTACGTCTGCATGGCTCTATCTGGACTGAGCATTCTCGTAGGAGTACCTCTCCTCTCCATCTTACACTCCTTTGGTCTTATCAGTTAGCAAAAAGAGTCTCCACCAATGAGACGAGCTGGTAATTCACGCATATTATTATCCGTGATTATTTTTTGTGATTGCGATGGTCGCTAAATAATTGAGAACTGCAAGAAAGAGATGCAGACATTCTAATTTCTCACAAACGTATGGGAGGTTGTCATGGGACACTCTCACTTCAACTACTAATGATAGAGGAGAAGAGAGAGGAGAACGGAGGGAGAATGGGGTTGGGAGAGGGGGCAGCCATATCGGTGCTGTTAGATAGCCTTTGATGACTCCAACTTTCACCCACCATAAGAAGACATATTTATATGGTAAAGGGTCGTCAAAATCGCGTTCATGACCTTAACCAACTTCCTTGCTAGTGAGTTACAAGTATAGTAACCGTCATGTTTGATACTTGCAGATTCTTAAGAAACCAATATTCATGCACACACATCCCTAGCAACTTGATGATCTGTGCACACACATCCCTAGCAACTTGATGATCTGTGCACACACATCTCTAGCAACTTGATGATCTGTGCACACACATCCCTAGCAACTTGATGATCTGTGCACACACATCCCTAGCAACTTGATGATCTGTGCACACACATCCCTAGCAACTTGATGATCTGTGCACACACATCCCTAGCAACTTGATGATCTGTGCACACACATCCCTAGCAACTTGATGATCTGTGCACACACATCCCTAGCAACTTGATGATCTGTGCACACACATCCCTAGCAACTTGATGATCTGTGCACACACATCTCTAGCAACTTGATGATCTGTGCACACACATCCCTAGCAATTCAGAGCCTTCTGCTTCTAAAGTTGACAAGAATGCATCTGTCGGTAAAGATCAGCCATGTTGTTGTTGTAACAAGAAGTTTATTTTTTCTTCTTCTTATTATTATATTATTATTATTATTATTATTATTATTATTAATAGTATTATTATTATTATTATTATTATTATTATTATTATTATTATTATTATTATTATTATTACTATTACTATCATCATCATCTTTTCCCTGGAGCTGAACCAAATGTAGGTTGTAAAGATTCTGTCAAAAAGAGTTCGAGCTATTACGGTACCTTACCTTTCTGGCATGAGTGTTTGGTCTGTGGACTACCACTATTACTATACCCACAGTACTGAACATACACGCACACACATGTACGTCTGCATGGCTCTATCTGGACTGAGCATTCTCGTAGGAGTACCTCTCCTCTCCATCTTACACTCCTTTGGTCTTATCAGTTAGCAAAAAGAGTCTCCACCAATGAGACGAGCTGGTAATTCACGCATATTATTATCCGTGATTATTTTTTGTGATTGCGATGGTCGCTAAATAATTGAGAACTGCAAGAAAGAGATGCAGACATTCTAATTTCTCACAAACGTATGGGAGGTTGTCATGGGACACTCTCACTTCAACTACTAATGATAGAGGAGAAGAGAGAGGAGAACGGAGGGAGAATGGGGTTGGGAGAGGGGGCAGCCATATCGGTGCTGTTAGATAGCCTTTGATGACTCCAACTTTCACCCACCATAAGAAGACATATTTATATGGTAAAGGGTCGTCAAAATCGCGTTCATGACCTTAACCAACTTCCTTGCTAGTGAGTTACAAGTATAGTAACCGTCATGTTTGATACTTGCAGATTCTTAAGAAACCAATATTCATGCACACACATCCCTAGCAACTTGATGATCTGTGCACACACATCCCTAGCAACTTGATGATCTGTGCACACACATCTCTAGCAACTTGATGATCTGTGCACACACATCCCTAGCAACTTGATGATCTGTGCACACACATCCCTAGCAACTTGATGATCTGTGCACACACATCCCTAGCAACTTGATGATCTGTGCACACACATCCCTAGCAACTTGATGATCTGTGCACACACATCCCTAGCAACTTGATGATCTGTGCACACACATCTCTAGCAACTTGATGATCTGTGCACACACATCCCTAGCAATTCAGAGCCTTCTGCTTCTAAAGTTGACAAGAATGCATCTGTCGGTAAAGATCAGCCATGTTGTTGTTGTAACAAGAAGTTTATTTTTTCTTCTTCTTATTATTATATTATTATTATTATTATTATTATTATTATTAATAGTATTATTATTATTATTATTATTATTATTATTATTATTATTATTATTATTATTATTATTACTATTACTATCATCATCATCTTTTCCCTGGAGCTGAACCAAATGTAGGTTGTAAAGATGCTGTCAAAAAGAGTTCGAGCTATTACGGTACCTTACCTTTCTGGCATGAGTGTTTGGTCTGTGGACTACCTCTATTACTATACCTACAGTACTGAACATACACGTACATATCTGGCATGAGTGTTTGGTCTGTGGACTACCACTATTACTATACCTACAGTACTGAACATACACGTACATATCTGGCATGAGTGTTTGGTCTGTGGACTACCATTATTACTAGACCTACAGTACTGAACATACACGTACATATCTGGCACGAGTGTTTGGTCTGTGGACTACCACTATTACTATACCTACAGTACTGAACATACACGTACACACATGTACGTCTGCATGGCTCTATCTGGACTGAGCATTCTCGTAGGAGTACCTCTCCTCTCCATCTTCTACTCCTTGGTCATATCAGTTGCGAGCAAAAAGAGTCTCCACCAACGAGACGAGCTGGTAATTCACGCATATTATTATCCGTGATTATTGTTTGTGATTGCGATGGTCGCTAAATAATTGAGAACTGCAAGAAAGAGATGCAGACATTCTAATTTCTCACAAACGTATGGGAGGTTGTCATGGGACACTCTCACTTCAACTACTAATGATAGAGGAGAAGAGAGAGGAGAACGGAGGGAGAATGGGGTTGGGAGAGGGGGCAGCCATATCGGTGCTGTTAGATAGCCTTTGATGACTCCAACTTTCACCCACCATAAGAAGACATATTTATATGGTAAAGGGTCGTCAAAATCGCGTTCATGACCTTAACCAACTTCCTTGCTAGTGAGTTACAAGTATAGTAACCGTCATGTTTGATACTTGCAGATTCTTAAGAAACCAATATTCATGCACACACATCCCTAGCAACTTGATGATCTGTGCACACACATCCCTAGCAACTTGATGATCTGTGCACACACATCTCTAGCAACTTGATGATCTGTGCACACACATCCCTAGCAACTTGATGATCTGTGCACACACATCCCTAGCAACTTGATGATCTGTGCACACACATCCCTAGCAACTTGATGATCTGTGCACACACATCCCTAGCAACTTGATGATCTGTGCACACACATCCCTAGCAACTTGATGATCTGTGCACACACATCCCTAGCAACTTGATGATCTGTGCACACACATCCCTAGCAACTTGATGATCTGTGCACACACATCTCTAGCAACTTGATGATCTGTGCACACACATCCCTAGCAATTCAGAGCCTTCTGCTTCTAAAGTTGACAAGAATGCATCTGTCGGTAAAGATCAGCCATGTTGTTGTTGTAACAAGAAGTTTATTTTTTCTTCTTCTTATTATTATATTATTATTATTATTATTATTATTATTATTAATAGTATTATTATTATTATTATTATTATTATTATTATTATTATTATTATTATTATTATTATTACTATTACTATCATCATCATCTTTTCCCTGGAGCTGAACCAAATGTAGGTTGTAAAGATTCTGTCAAAAAGAGTTCGAGCTATTACGGTACCTTACCTTTCTGGCATGAGTGTTTGGTCTGTGGACTACCACTATTACTATACCCACAGTACTGAACATACACGCACACACATGTACGTCTGCATGGCTCTATCTGGACTGAGCATTCTCGTAGGAGTACCTCTCCTCTCCATCTTACACTCCTTTGGTCTTATCAGTTAGCAAAAAGAGTCTCCACCAATGAGACGAGCTGGTAATTCACGCATATTATTATCCGTGATTATTTTTTGTGATTGCGATGGTCGCTAAATAATTGAGAACTGCAAGAAAGAGATGCAGACATTCTAATTTCTCACAAACGTATGGGAGGTTGTCATGGGACACTCTCACTTCAACTACTAATGATAGAGGAGAAGAGAGAGGAGAACGGAGGGAGAATGGGGTTGGGAGAGGGGGCAGCCATATCGGTGCTGTTAGATAGCCTTTGATGACTCCAACTTTCACCCACCATAAGAAGACATATTTATATGGTAAAGGGTCGTCAAAATCGCGTTCATGACCTTAACCAACTTCCTTGCTAGTGAGTTACAAGTATAGTAACCGTCATGTTTGATACTTGCAGATTCTTAAGAAACCAATATTCATGCACACACATCCCTAGCAACTTGATGATCTGTGCACACACATCCCTAGCAACTTGATGATCTGTGCACACACATCTCTAGCAACTTGATGATCTGTGCACACACATCCCTAGCAACTTGATGATCTGTGCACACACATCCCTAGCAACTTGATGATCTGTGCACACACATCCCTAGCAACTTGATGATCTGTGCACACACATCCCTAGCAACTTGATGATCTGTGCACACACATCCCTAGCAACTTGATGATCTGTGCACACACATCTCTAGCAACTTGATGATCTGTGCACACACATCCCTAGCAATTCAGAGCCTTCTGCTTCTAAAGTTGACAAGAATGCATCTGTCGGTAAAGATCAGCCATGTTGTTGTTGTAACAAGAAGTTTATTTTTTCTTCTTCTTATTATTATATTATTATTATTATTATTATTATTATTATTAATAGTATTATTATTATTATTATTATTATTATTATTATTATTATTATTATTATTATTATTATTACTATTACTATCATCATCATCTTTTCCCTGGAGCTGAACCAAATGTAGGTTGTAAAGATGCTGTCAAAAAGAGTTCGAGCTATTACGGTACCTTACCTTTCTGGCATGAGTGTTTGGTCTGTGGACTACCTCTATTACTATACCTACAGTACTGAACATACACGTACATATCTGGCATGAGTGTTTGGTCTGTGGACTACCACTATTACTATACCTACAGTACTGAACATACACGTACATATCTGGCATGAGTGTTTGGTCTGTGGACTACCATTATTACTAGACCTACAGTACTGAACATACACGTACATATCTGGCACGAGTGTTTGGTCTGTGGACTACCACTATTACTATACCTACAGTACTGAACATACACGTACACACATGTACGTCTGCATGGCTCTATCTGGACTGAGCATTCTCGTAGGAGTACCTCTCCTCTCCATCTTCTACTCCTTGGTCATATCAGTTGCGAGCAAAAAGAGTCTCCACCAACGAGACGAGCTGGTAATTCACGCATATTATTATCCGTGATTATTGTTTGTGATTGCGATGGTCGCTAAATAATTGAGAACTGCAAGAAAGAGATGCAGACATTCTAATTTCTCACAAACGTATGGGAGGTTGTCATGGGACACTCTCACTTCAACTACTAATGATAGAGGAGAAGAGAGAGGAGAACGGAGGGAGAATGGGGTTGGGAGAGGGGGCAGCCATATCGGTGCTGTTAGATAGCCTTTGATGACTCCAACTTTCACCCACCATAAGAAGACATATTTATATGGTAAAGGGTCGTCAAAATCGCGTTCATGACCTTAACCAACTTCCTTGCTAGTGAGTTACAAGTATAGTAACCGTCATGTTTGATACTTGCAGATTCTTAAGAAACCAATATTCATGCACACACATCCCTAGCAACTTGATGATCTGTGCACACACATCCCTAGCAACTTGATGATCTGTGCACACACATCTCTAGCAACTTGATGATCTGTGCACACACATCCCTAGCAACTTGATGATCTGTGCACACACATCCCTAGCAACTTGATGATCTGTGCACACACATCCCTAGCAACTTGATGATCTGTGCACACACATCCCTAGCAACTTGATGATCTGTGCACACACATCCCTAGCAACTTGATGATCTGTGCACACACATCCCTAGCAACTTGATGATCTGTGCACACACATCCCTAGCAACTTGATGATCTGTGCACACACATCCCTAGCAACTTGATGATCTGTGCACACACATCTCTAGCAACTTGATGATCTGTGCACACACATCTCTAGCAACTTGATGATCTGTGCACACACATCTCTAGCAACTTGATGATCTGTGCACACACATCCCTAGCAACTTGATGATCTGTGCACACACATCCCTAGCAACTTGATGATCTGTGCACACACATCCCTAGCAACTTGATGATCTGTACACACACATCTCTAGCAACTTGATGATCTGTGCACACACATCCCTAGCAACTTGATGATCTGTGCACACACATCCCTAGCAATTCAGAGCCTTCTGCTTCTAAAGTTGACAAGAATGCATCTGTCGGTAAAGATCAGCCATGTTGTTGTTGTAACAAGAAGTTTATTTTTTCT
Source organism: Cladorhizidae sp. MBARI D1340-BT2 (assembly GCA_028752905.1). Lineage (NCBI taxonomy): Eukaryota > Metazoa > Porifera > Demospongiae > Poecilosclerida > Cladorhizidae > Cladorhizidae sp. MBARI D1340-BT2. Next base: position 2,764,260 of record JAQNBH010000002.1, on the reverse strand, counting down.
TCTTCTTATTATTATATTATTATTATTATTATTATTATTATTATTAATAGTATTATTATTATTATTATTATTATTATTATTATTATTATTATTATTATTATTATTATTACTATTACTATCATCATCATCTTTTCCCTGGAGCTGAACCAAATGTAGGTTGTAAAGATGCTGTCAAAAAGAGTTCGAGCTATTACGGTACCTTACCTTTCTGGCATGAGTGTTTGGTCTGTGGACTACCACTATTACTATACCTACAGTACTGAACATACACGTACATATCTGGCATGAGTGTTTGGTCTGTGGACTACCACTATTACTATACCTACAGTACTGAACATACACGTACATATCTGGCATGAGTGTTTGGTCTGTGGACTACCATTATTACTAGACCTACAGTACTGAACATACACGTACATATCTGGCACGAGTGTTTGGTCTGTGGACTACCACTATTACTATACCTACAGTACTGAACATACACGTACACACATGTACGTCTGCATGGCTCTATCTGGACTGAGCATTCTCGTAGGAGTACCTCTCCTCTCCATCTTCTACTCCTTGGTCATATCAGTTGCGAGCAAAAAGAGTCTCCACCAACGAGACGAGCTGGTAATTCACGCATATTATTATCCGTGATTATTGTTTGTGATTGCGATGGTCGCTAAATAATTGAGAACTGCAAGAAAGAGATGCAGACATTCTAATTTCTCACAAACGTATGGGAGGTTGTCATGGGACACTCTCACTTCAACTACTAATGATAGAGGAGAAGAGAGAGGAGAACGGAGGGAGAATGGGGTTGGGAGAGGGGGCAGCCATATCGGTGCTGTTAGATAGCCTTTGATGACTCCAACTTTCACCCACCATAAGAAGACATATTTATATGGTAAAGGGTCGTCAAAATCGCGTTCATGACCTTAACCAACTTCCTTGCTAGTGAGTTACAAGTATAGTAACCGTCATGTTTGATACTTGCAGATTCTTAAGAAACCAATATTCATGCACACACATCCCTAGCAACTTGATGATCTGTGCACACACATCCCTAGCAACTTGATGATCTGTGCACACACATCTCTAGCAACTTGATGATCTGTGCACACACATCCCTAGCAACTTGATGATCTGTGCACACACATCCCTAGCAACTTGATGATCTGTGCACACACATCCCTAGCAACTTGATGATCTGTGCACACACATCCCTAGCAACTTGATGATCTGTGCACACACATCCCTAGCAACTTGATGATCTGTGCACACACATCTCTAGCAACTTGATGATCTGTGCACACACATCCCTAGCAATTCAGAGCCTTCTGCTTCTAAAGTTGACAAGAATGCATCTGTCGGTAAAGATCAGCCATGTTGTTGTTGTAACAAGAAGTTTATTTTTTCTTCTTCTTATTATTATATTATTATTATTATTATTATTATTATTATTAATAGTATTATTATTATTATTATTATTATTATTATTATTATTATTATTATTATTATTATTATTACTATTACTATCATCATCATCTTTTCCCTGGAGCTGAACCAAATGTAGGTTGTAAAGATGCTGTCAAAAAGAGTTCGAGCTATTACGGTACCTTACCTTTCTGGCATGAGTGTTTGGTCTGTGGACTACCTCTATTACTATACCTACAGTACTGAACATACACGTACATATCTGGCATGAGTGTTTGGTCTGTGGACTACCACTATTACTATACCTACAGTACTGAACATACACGTACATATCTGGCATGAGTGTTTGGTCTGTGGACTACCATTATTACTAGACCTACAGTACTGAACATACACGTACATATCTGGCACGAGTGTTTGGTCTGTGGACTACCACTATTACTATACCTACAGTACTGAACATACACGTACACACATGTACGTCTGCATGGCTCTATCTGGACTGAGCATTCTCGTAGGAGTACCTCTCCTCTCCATCTTCTACTCCTTGGTCATATCAGTTGCGAGCAAAAAGAGTCTCCACCAACGAGACGAGCTGGTAATTCACGCATATTATTATCCGTGATTATTGTTTGTGATTGCGATGGTCGCTAAATAATTGAGAACTGCAAGAAAGAGATGCAGACATTCTAATTTCTCACAAACGTATGGGAGGTTGTCATGGGACACTCTCACTTCAACTACTAATGATAGAGGAGAAGAGAGAGGAGAACGGAGGGAGAATGGGGTTGGGAGAGGGGGCAGCCATATCGGTGCTGTTAGATAGCCTTTGATGACTCCAACTTTCACCCACCATAAGAAGACATATTTATATGGTAAAGGGTCGTCAAAATCGCGTTCATGACCTTAACCAACTTCCTTGCTAGTGAGTTACAAGTATAGTAACCGTCATGTTTGATACTTGCAGATTCTTAAGAAACCAATATTCATGCACACACATCCCTAGCAACTTGATGATCTGTGCACACACATCCCTAGCAACTTGATGATCTGTGCACACACATCTCTAGCAACTTGATGATCTGTGCACACACATCCCTAGCAACTTGATGATCTGTGCACACACATCCCTAGCAACTTGATGATCTGTGCACACACATCCCTAGCAACTTGATGATCTGTGCACACACATCCCTAGCAACTTGATGATCTGTGCACACACATCCCTAGCAACTTGATGATCTGTGCACACACATCCCTAGCAACTTGATGATCTGTGCACACACATCCCTAGCAACTTGATGATCTGTGCACACACATCCCTAGCAACTTGATGATCTGTGCACACACATCTCTAGCAACTTGATGATCTGTGCACACACATCTCTAGCAACTTGATGATCTGTGCACACACATCTCTAGCAACTTGATGATCTGTGCACACACATCCCTAGCAACTTGATGATCTGTGCACACACATCCCTAGCAACTTGATGATCTGTGCACACACATCCCTAGCAACTTGATGATCTGTACACACACATCTCTAGCAACTTGATGATCTGTGCACACACATCCCTAGCAACTTGATGATCTGTGCACACACATCCCTAGCAATTCAGAGCCTTCTGCTTCTAAAGTTGACAAGAATGCATCTGTCGGTAAAGATCAGCCATGTTGTTGTTGTAACAAGAAGTTTATTTTTTCTTCTTCTTATTATTATATTATTATTATTATTATTATTATTATTATTAATAGTATTATTATTATTATTATTATTATTATTATTATTATTATTATTATTATTATTATTATTACTATTACTATCATCATCATCTTTTCCCTGGAGCTGAACCAAATGTAGGTTGTAAAGATGCTGTCAAAAAGAGTTCGAGCTATTACGGTACCTTACCTTTCTGGCATGAGTGTTTGGTCTGTGGACTACCACTATTACTATACCTACAGTACTGAACATACACGTACATATCTGGCATGAGTGTTTGGTCTGTGGACTACCACTATTACTATACCTACAGTACTGAACATACACGTACATATCTGGCATGAGTGTTTGGTCTGTGGACTACCATTATTACTAGACCTACAGTACTGAACATACACGTACATATCTGGCACGAGTGTTTGGTCTGTGGACTACCACTATTACTATACCTACAGTACTGAACATACACGTACACACATGTACGTCTGCATGGCTCTATCTGGACTGAGCATTCTCGTAGGAGTACCTCTCCTCTCCATCTTCTACTCCTTGGTCATATCAGTTGCGAGCAAAAAGAGTCTCCACCAACGAGACGAGCTGGTAATTCACGCATATTATTATCCGTGATTATTGTTTGTGATTGCGATGGTCGCTAAATAATTGAGAACTGCAAGAAAGAGATGCAGACATTCTAATTTCTCACAAACGTATGGGAGGTTGTCATGGGACACTCTCACTTCAACTACTAATGATAGAGGAGAAGAGAGAGGAGAACGGAGGGAGAATGGGGTTGGGAGAGGGGGCAGCCATATCGGTGCTGTTAGATAGCCTTTGATGACTCCAACTTTCACCCACCATAAGAAGACATATTTATATGGTAAAGGGTCGTCAAAATCGCGTTCATGACCTTAACCAACTTCCTTGCTAGTGAGTTACAAGTATAGTAACCGTCATGTTTGATACTTGCAGATTCTTAAGAAACCAATATTCATGCACACACATCCCTAGCAACTTGATGATCTGTGCACACACATCCCTAGCAACTTGATGATCTGTGCACACACATCTCTAGCAACTTGATGATCTGTGCACACACATCCCTAGCAACTTGATGATCTGTGCACACACATCCCTAGCAACTTGATGATCTGTGCACACACATCCCTAGCAACTTGATGATCTGTGCACACACATCCCTAGCAACTTGATGATCTGTGCACACACATCCCTAGCAACTTGATGATCTGTGCACACACATCCCTAGCAACTTGATGATCTGTGCACACACATCCCTAGCAACTTGATGATCTGTGCACACACATCCCTAGCAACTTGATGATCTGTGCACACACATCTCTAGCAACTTGATGATCTGTGCACACACATCTCTAGCAACTTGATGATCTGTGCACACACATCTCTAGCAACTTGATGATCTGTGCACACACATCCCTAGCAACTTGATGATCTGTGCACACACATCCCTAGCAACTTGATGATCTGTGCACACACATCCCTAGCAACTTGATGATCTGTACACACACATCTCTAGCAACTTGATGATCTGTGCACACACATCCCTAGCAACTTGATGATCTGTGCACACACATCCCTAGCAATTCAGAGCCTTCTGCTTCTAAAGTTGACAAGAATGCATCTGTCGGTAAAGATCAGCCATGTTGTTGTTGTAACAAGAAGTTTATTTTTTCTTCTTCTTATTATTATATTATTATTATTATTATTATTATTATTATTAATAGTATTATTATTATTATTATTATTATTATTATTATTATTATTATTATTATTATTATTATTACTATTACTATCATCATCATCTTTTCCCTGGAGCTGAACCAAATGTAGGTTGTAAAGATGCTGTCAAAAAGAGTTCGAGCTATTACGGTACCTTACCTTTCTGGCATGAGTGTTTGGTCTGTGGACTACCACTATTACTATACCTACAGTACTGAACATACACGTACATATCTGGCATGAGTGTTTGGTCTGTGGACTACCACTATTACTATACCTACAGTACTGAACATACACGTACATATCTGGCATGAGTGTTTGGTCTGTGGACTACCATTATTACTAGACCTACAGTACTGAACATACACGTACATATCTGGCACGAGTGTTTGGTCTGTGGACTACCACTATTACTATACCTACAGTACTGAACATACACGTACACACATGTACGTCTGCATGGCTCTATCTGGACTGAGCATTCTCGTAGGAGTACCTCTCCTCTCCATCTTATACTCCTTGGTCACAAAAAGAGTCTCCACCAATGAGACGAGCTGGTAATTCATGCATATTATTATCCGTGATTATTTTTTGTGATTGCGATGGTCGCTAAATAATTGAGAACAGCAAGAAAGAGATGCAGACATTCTAATTTCTCACAAACGTATGGGAGGTTGCCATGGGACACTCTCACTTCAACTACTAATGATGGAGGAGAAGAGAGAGGAGAACGGAGGGAGAGGGGGGTTCGGAGAGGGGGCAGCCATATCGGTGCTGTTAGATAGCCTTTAATGACTCCAACTTTCACCCACAACACTTCATAAGAAGACATGTTTATGTGGTAAAGGGTCGTCAAAATAGCTGAGCGGTTGCAGGTGCAATAATGTGGCAAGAGCTTCTACACAGTGTACAACCACCATTATAACAAGACAAGCCACACCTCCTAGACATACGAATGCTGCTCTCTGGCAGTTTGGTGCCCAGCCTTTCCATAAGCCCAGTACCCCTTCATTCTGCAAGATGGATGTAAAGGCATGCCAGGGGCCTTTATATCTGAGGGAGGAAGGAGGGAGAGATGGACGGGGGAGGGAGGGGGAGGAGAGGACAAGGAGGAAGAAGAGGAGGAAGAGGATGGAAGAAGAGGAGCAGAGGAAGAGAATGGGGAGGTAAAGGCAAAGGATGCACATAACTTCTTATGAAATGGCCAACACCTGGGGCAGAATACCGCAAATTTATATCTCCACTCAGAACTCTTCAACAAGCACTTTACATTGAAAGGAAAAAGGGATGCACAAGAAGGCCACTCACTATCCATCTTAAGAGCATTGCCCATAGCTAAAAATGTCATAGTAACAAGTACATTCATAATGGAGTACCATTATACCTTCCATTCGACCTTTAAAAAATTTATACAAATAACATGTCAGTTAAGCCAGTTGTGACCTCGCTGACTTTGACCATACTTAATTTGCCCTACAGGTTTGGTAAAGGTCTTTAAGCAAAAAAGGTTAATTCTTGAGGCATTCTTTCAGGATATCTATAACATGCATACATGTACAACTCTTCTGCATTTTGCAGAGTTGCCGTCAAACTTGGCAAAGTCACTGGTTGGAGTACTGTGACGATGGCCGTCTGTAGTTCGGTTTCCACACAATGATGGTGGGCATTACCTAGAGCGTCACTTTTCCACAAATACACTTCCTTGTAAGTCTACCTCTACGTATAATTATGCTAGAGACACATGCTTCTTGTACACATGCTTCTTGTAAAAGAATATCCTGTCATCTAACCACAATTATACTCCAAATATCAGGGCATGTGATACTCCCAGTATTAGTTACATATACTTTTTTTAATGGCGGATGGCAAAAAACCACACACAAAAAAGCTACTAAAACACACTTTGACAGCTTCTCAACAGACCAAATGTGTAGTGCAGTATCAGCTCACTAGCTCAGACAATACTCCAGCATGCAACATGAGTCTTCATCTCACTGGCTCAGACAATACTTCCAGCATGCAACATGAGTCTTCATCTCACTAGCACAGACAATACTTCCAGCATGCAACATGAGTCTTCATCTCACTAGCTCAGACAATACTTCCAGCATACAACATGAGTCTTCATCTCACTAGCACAGACAATACTTCCAGCATACAACATGAGTCTGCATCTCACTAGCACAATACTTCCAGCATGCAACATGAGTCTTCATCACACTACTCAGACAATACTTCCAGCATGCAACATGAGTCTTCATCTCACTAGCACAGACAATACTTCCAGCATACAACATGAGTCTTCATCTCACTGGCTCAGACAATACTTCCAGCATACAACATGAGTCTTCATCTCACTAGCTCAGACAATACTTCCAGCATACAACATGAGTCTTCATCTCACTACTCAGACAATACTTCCAGCATGCAACATGAGTCTTCATCTCACTGGCTCAGACAATACTTCCAGCATACAACATGAGTCTTCATCTCACTAGCACAGACAATACTTCCAGCATACAACATGAGTCTTCATCTCTAGCTCAGACAATACTTCCAGCATGCAACATGAGTCTTCATCTCACTGGCTCAGACAATACTTCAAGCATGCAACATGAGTCTTCATCTCACTGGCTCAGACAATACTTCCAGCATGCAACATGAGTCTTCATCTCATTAGCTCAGACAATACTTCCAGCATGCAACATGAGTCTTCATCTCACTAGCCCAGTTAATACTTCCAGCATGCAACATGAGTCTTCATCTCACTAGCCCAGACAATACTTCCAGCATACAACATGAGTCTTCATCTCACTACTCAGACAATACTTCCAGCATGCAACATGAGTCTTCATCTCACTAGCTCAGACAATACTTCCAGCATGCAACATGAGTCTTCATCTCACTAGCCCAGACAATACTTCCAGCATACAACATGAGTCTTCATCTCACTACTCAGACAATACTTCCAGCATGCAACATGAGTCTTCATCTCACTAGCACAGACAATACTTCCAGCATACAACATGAGTCTTCATCTCACTAGCCCAGACAGTACTTCCAGCATGCAACATGAGTCTTCATCTCACTGGCTCAGACAATACTTCCAGCATACAACATGAGTCTTCATCTCACTAGCACAGACAATACTTCCAGCATGCAACATGAGTCTTCATCTCATTAGCTCAGACAATACTTCCAGCATGCAACATGAGTCTTCATCTCACTGGCTCAGACAATACTTCCAGCATGCAACATGAGTCTTCATCTCACTAGCTCAGACAATACTTCCAGCATGCAACATGAGTCTTCATCACACTACTCAGACAATACTTCCAGTATACAACATGAGTCTTCATCTCACTACTCAGACAATACTTCCAGCATGCAACATGAGTCTTCATCTCACTAGCACAGACAATACTTCCAGCATGCAACATGAGTCTCTTCATCTCACTAGCACAGACAATACTTCCAGCATACAACATGAGTCTTCATCTCTCTAGCCCAGACAATACTTCCAGCATGCAACATGAGTCTCTTCATCTCACTAGCACAGACAATACTTCCAGCATACAACATGAGTCTTCATCTCACTAGCACAGACAATACTTCCAGCATGCAACATGAGTCTTCATCTCTCTAGCCCAGACAATACTTCCAGCATGCAACATGAGTCTTCATCTCACTAGCAAAGACAATACTTCCAGCATGCAACATGAGTCTTCATCACACTAGCTCAGACAATACTTCCAGCATACAACATGAGTCTTCATCTCACTGGCTCAGACAATACTTCCAGCATACAACATGAGTCTTCATCTCACTGGCTCAGACAATACTTCCAGCATGCAACATGAGTCTTCATCTCACTAGCACAGACAATACTTCCAGCATACAACATGAGTCTTCATCTCATTACCTCAGACAATACTTCCAGAATGCAACATGAGTCTTCATCTCACTACCTCAGACAATACTTCCAGCATACAACATGAGTCTTCATCTCATTACCTCAGACAATACTTCCAGAATGCAACATGAGTCTTCATCTCACTACCTCAGACAATACTTCCAGCATACAACATGAGTCTTCATCTCATTACCTCAGACAATACTTCCAGCATACAACATGAGTCTTCATCTCACTACCTCAGACAATACTTCCAGCATACAACATGAGTCTTCATCTCACTAGCCCAGACAATACTTCCAGCATACAACATGAGTCTTCATCTCACTAGCACAGACAATAATTCCAGCATACAACATGAGTCTTCATCTCACTAGCCCATACAATACTTCCAGCATGCAACATGAGTCTTCATCTCACTGGCTCAGACAATAATTCCAGCATGCAACATGAGTCTTCATCTCACTAGCTCAGACAATACTTCCAGCATACAACATGAGTCTTCATCTCACTAGCTCAGACAATACTTCCAGCATGCAACATGAGTCTTCATCTCACTAGCTCAGACAATACTTCCAGCATGCAACATGAGTCTTCATCTCACTAGCACAGACAATACTTCCAGCATGCAACATGAGTCTTCATCTCATTAGCTCAGACAATACTTCCAGCATGCAACATGAGTCTTCATCTCACTAGCCCAGTTAATACTTCCAGCATGCAACATGAGTCTTCATCTCTCTAGCCTAGACAATACTTCCAGCATGCAACATGAGTCTTCATCTCATTAGCTCAGACAATACTTCCAGCATGCAACATGAGTCTTCATCTCATTAGCTCAGACAATACTTCCAACATGCAACATGAGTCTTCATCTCACTGGCACAGACAATACTTCCAGCATGCAACATGAGTCTTCATCTCATTAGCTCAGACAATACTTCCAGCATGCAACATGAGTCTTCATCTCATTAGCTCAGACAATACTTCCAGCATACAACATGAGTCTTCATCTCACTGGCCCAGACAATACTTCCAGCATACAACATGAGTCTTCATCTCACTAGCTCAGACAATACTTCCAGCATGCAACATGAGTCTTCATCTCACTAGCACAGACAATACTTCCAGCATGCAACATGAGTCTTCATCTCACTAGCTCAGACAATACTTCCAGCATGCAACATGAGTCTTCATCTCTCTGGCACAGACAATACTTCCAGCATACAACATGAGTCTTCATCTCACTAGCTCAGCCAATACTTCCAGCATACAACATGAGTCTTCATCTCACTGGCTCAGACAATACTTCCAGCATACAACATGAGTCTTCATCTCACTAGCACAGACAATACTTCCAGCATACAACATGAGTCTTCATCTCACTGGCTCAGACAATACTTCCAGCATGCAACACGAGTCTTCATCTCACTGGCTCAGACAATACTTCCAGCATGCAACATGAGTCTTCATCTCACTAGCACAGACAATACTTCCAGCATACAACATGAGTGTTCATCTCACTACTCAGACAATACTTCCAGCATACAACATGAGTCTTCATCTCTCTAGCTCAGACAATACTTCCAGCATGCAACATGAGTCTTCATCTCACTAGCTCAGACAATACTTCCAGCATACAACATGAGTCTTCATCTCTCTAGCCCAGACAATACTTCCAGCATACAACATGAGTCTTCATCTCACTGGCTCAGACAATACGTCCAGCATGCAACATGAGTCTTCATCTCACTACTCAGACAATACTTCCAGCATGCAACATGAGTCTTCATCTCACTAGCACAGACAATACTTCCAGCATACAACATGAGCCTTCATCTCTTAGCTCAGACAATACTTCCAGCATGCAACATGAGTCTTCTCATTAGCTCAGACAATACTTCCAGCATGCAACATGAGTCTTCATCTCATTAGCTCAGACAATACTTCCAGCATACAACATGAGTCTTCATCTCACTGGCTCAGACAATACTTCAAGCATGCAACATGAGTCTTCATCTCACTGGCTCAGACAATACTTCCAGCATGCAACATGAGTCTTCATCTCATTAGCTCAGACAATACTTCCAGCATGCAACATGAGTCTTCATCTCACTAGCCCAGTTAATACTTCCAGCATGCAACATGAGTCTTCATCTCACTGGCTCAGACAATACTTCCAGCATACAACATGAGTCTTCATCTCACTACTCAGACAATACTTCCAGCATGCAACATGAGTCTTCATCTCACTAGCTCAGACAATACTTCCAGCATGCAACATGAGTCTTCATCTCACTAGCACAGACAATACTTCCAGCATACAACATGAGTCTTCATCTCACTACTCAGACAATACTTCCAGCATGCAACATGAGTCTTCATCTCACTAGCACAGACAATACTTCCAGCATGCAACATGAGTCTTCATCTCTAGCCCAGACAATACTTCCAGCATACAACATGAGTCTTCATCTCTAGCCCAGACAATACTTCCAGCATGCAACATGAGTCTTCATCTCACTAGCACAGACAATACTTCCAGCATGCAACATGAGTCTTCATCTCACTGGCACAGACAATACTTCCAGCGTGCAACATGAGTCTTCACCTCACTACTCAGACAATACTTCCAGCATGCAACATGAGTCTTCATCTCACTGGCACAGACAATACTTCCAGCATACAACATGAGTCTTCATCTCACTGGCTCAGACAATACTTCCAGCATGCAACATGAGTCTTCATCTCTCTAGCCTAGACAATACTTCCAGCATGCAACATGAGTCTTCATCTCATTAGCTCAGACAATACTTCCAGCATGCAACATGAGTCTTCATCTCACTGGCTCAGACAATACTCCAGCATGCAACATGAGTCTTCATCTCACTAGCACAGACAATACTTCCAGCATGCAACATGAGTCTTCATCTCAGTAGCACAGACAATACTTCCAGCATGCAACATGAGTCTTCATCTCACTAGCTCAGACAATACTTCCAGCATGCAACATGAGTCTTCATCTCACTGGCTCAGACAATACTCCAGCATGCAACATGAGTCTTCATCTCATTACCTCAGACAATACTTCCAGCATGCAACATGAGTCTTCATCTCACTAGCACAGACAATACTTCCAGCATACAACATGAGTCTTCATCACACTACTCAGACAATACTTCCAGCATACAACATGAGTCTTCATCTCACTGGCTCAGACAATACTCCAGCATGCAACATGAGTCTTCATCTCACTAGCACAGACAATACTTCCAGCATACAACATGAGTCTTCATCTCACTGGCTCAGACAATACTTCCAGCATGCAACATGAGTCTTCATCTCACTAGCACAGACAATACTTCCAGCATGCAACATGAGTCTTCATCTCACTGGCTCAGACAATACTCCAGCATGCAACATGAGTCTTCATCTCACTGGCTCAGACAATACTTCCAGCATGCAACATGAGTCTTCACCTCACTAGCCCAGACAATACTTCCAGCATGCAACATGAGTCTTCATCTCATTACTCAGACAATACTTCCAGCATGCAACATGAGTCTTCATCTCACTAGCACAGACAATACTTCCAGCATACAACATGAGTCTTCATCTCTCTGGCTCAGACAATACTTCCAGCATGCAACATGAGTCTTCATCTCACTAGCACAGACAATACTTCCAGCATGCAACATGAGTCTTCATCTCATTAGCTCAGACAATACTTCCAGCATGCAACATGAGTCTTCATCTCACTAGCCCAGTTAATACTTCCAGCATGCAACATGAGTCTTCATCTCACTAGCACAGACAATACTTCCAGCATGCAACATGAGTCTTCATCTCACTGGCTCAGACAATACTTCAAGCATGCAACATGAGTCTTCATCTCACTGGCTCAGACAATACTTCCAGCATGCAACATGAGTCTTCATCTCATTAGCTCAGACAATACTTCCAGCATGCAACATGAGTCTTCATCTCACTAGCCCAGACAATACTTCCAGCATACAACATGAGTCTTCATCTCACTGGCTCAGACAATACTTCCAGCATACAACATGAGTCTTCATCTCACTAGCTCAGACAATACTTCCAGCATACAACATGAGTCTTCATCTCACTAGCCCAGTCAATACTTCCAGCATACAACATGAGTCTTCATCTCACTGGCTCAGACAATACTTCCAGCATACAACATGAGTCTTCATCTCACGGGCTCAGACAATACTTCCAGCATGCAACATGAGTCTTCATCTCACTAGCACAGACAATACTTCCAGCATACAACATGAGTCTTCATCTCACTAGCCCAGACAATACTTCCAGCATGCAACATGAGTCTTCATCTCTCTGGCACAGACAATACTTCCAGCATGCAACATGAGTCTTCATCTCACTAGCACAGACAATACTTCCAGCATACAACATGAGTCTTCATCTCACTAGCACAGACAATACTTCCAGCATGCAACATGAGTCTTCATCTCACTGGCTCAGACAATACTTCCAGCATGCAACATGAGTCTTCATCTCACTGGCTCAGACAATACTTCCAGCATACAACATGAGTCTTCATCTCACTAGCACAGACAATACTTCCAGCATACAACATGAGTCTTCATCTCACTAGCACAGACAATACTTCCAGCATGCAACATGAGTCTTCATCTCACTGGCTCAGACAATACTTCCAGCATGCAACATGAGTCTTCATCTCTCTAGCCCAGACAATACTTCCAGCATGCAACATGAGTCTTCATCTCACTAGCAAAGACAATACTTCCAGCATACAACATGAGTCTTCATCTCACTAGCACAGACAATACTTCCAGCATGCAACATGAGTCTTCATCTCTCTAGCCCAGACAATACTTCCAGCATGCAACATGAGTCTTCATCTCACTAGCAAAGACAATACTTCCAGCATGCAACATGAGTCTTCATCTCACTGGCACAGACAATACTTCCAGCATACAACATGAGTCTTCATCTCACTAGCACAGACAATACTTCCAGCATGCAACATGAGTCTTCATCTCACTGGCTCAGACAATACTTCCAGCATACAACATGAGTCTTCATCTCACTGGCTCAGACAATACTTCCAGCATGCAACATGAGTCTTCATCTCACTAGCACAGACAATACTTCCAGCATACAACATGAGTCTTCATCTCATTACCTCAGACAATACTTCCAGAATGCAACATGAGTCTTCATCTCACTACCTCAGACAATACTTCCAGCATACAACATGAGTCTTCATCTCATTACCTCAGACAATACTTCCAGAATGCAACATGAGTCTTCATCTCACTACCTCAGACAATACTTCCAGCATGCAACATGAGTCTTCATCTCATTAGCTCAGAAAATACTTCCAGCGTGCAACATGAGTCTTCATCTCACTGGCTCAGACAATACTTCCAGCATACAACATGAGTCTTCATCTCACTAGCACAGACAATACTTCCAGCATACAACATGAGTCTTCATCTCACTAGCCCAGACAATACTCCAGCATGCAACATGAGTCTTCATCTCATTGGCTCAGACAATACTTCCAGCATGCAACATGAGTCTTCATCTCACTAGCACAGACAATACTTCCAGCATGCAACATGAGTCTTCATCTCACTACTCAGACAATACTTCCAGCATGCAACATGAGTCTTCATCACACTACTCAGACAATACTTCCAGCATACAACATGAGTCTTCATCTCACTAGCACAGACAATACTTCCAGCATGCAACATGAGTCTTCATCTCATTAGCTCAGACAATACTTCCAGCGTGCAACATGAGTCTTCATCTCACTGGCTCAGACAATACTTCCAGCATACAACATGAGTCTTCATCTCACTGGCACAGACAATACTTCCAGCGTGCAACATGAGTCTTCATCTCACTGGCACAGACAATACTTCAAGCATACAACATGAGTCTTCATCTCTCTAGCCTAGACAATACTTCCAGCATGCAACATGAGTCTTCATCTCACTAGCACAGACAATACTTCCAGCATACAACATGAGTCTTCATCTCACTGGCTCAGACAATACTTCCAGCATACAACATGAGTCTTCATCTCACTAGCCCAGACAATACTTCCAGCATACAACATGAGTCTTCATCTCATTAGCTAAGACAATACTTCCAGCATGCAACATGAGTCTTCACCTCACTAGCTCAGACAATACTTCCAGCATACAACATGAGTCTTCATCTCACTAGCTCAGACAATACTTCCAGCATGCAACATGAGTCTTCATCTTACTAGCCTAGACAATACTTCCAGCATGCAACATGAGTCTTCATCACACTAGCACAGACAATACTTCCAGCATGCAACATGAGTCTTCATCTTACTAGCCTAGACAATACTTCCAGCATGCAACATGAGTCTTCATCTCACTAGCACAGACAATACTTCCAGCATACAACATGAGTCTTCATCTCATTAGCTCAGACAATACTTCCAGCATGCAACATGAGTCTTCATCTCATTAGCTCAGACAATACTTCCAGCATGCAACATGAGTCTTCATCTCACTGGCTCAGACAATACTTCCAGCATGCAACATGAGTCTTCATCTCACTGGCCCAGACAATACTTCCAGCATGCAACATGAGTCTTCATCTCACTGGCTCAGACAATACTTCCAGCATGCAACATGAGTCTTCATCTCACTGGCTCAGACAATACTTCCAGCATACAACATGAGTCTTCATCTCACTGGCTCAGACAATACTTCCAGCATGCAACATGAGTCTTCATCTCACTGGCTCAGACAATACTTCCAGCATGCAACATGAGTCTTCATCTCACTAGCACAGACAATACTTCCAGCATGCAACATGAGTCTTCATCTCACTGGCTCAGACAATACTTCCAGCATGCAACATGAGTCTTCATCTCACTGGCTCAGACAATACTTCCAGCATGCAACATGAGTCTTCATCTCACTGGCTCAGACAATACTTCCAGCATGCAACATGAGTCTTCATCTCACTGGCTCAGACAATACTTCCAGCATGCAACATGAGTCTTCATCTCACTAGCACAGACAATACTTCCAGCATGCAACATGAGTCTTCATCTCACTGGCTCAGACAATACTTCCAGCATGCAACATGAGTCTTCATCTCACTACTCAGACAATACTTCCAGCATTCAACATGAGTCTTCATCTCACTAGCACAGACAATACTTCCAGCATGCAACATGAGTCTTCATCTCACTGGCACAGACAATACTTCCAGCATACAACATGAGTCTTCATCTCACTAGCTCAGACAATACTTCCAGCATACAACATGAGTCTTCATCTCACTAGCACAGACAATACTCCAGCATGCAACATGAGTCTTCATCTCACTAGCTCAGACAATACTTCCAGCATACAACATGAGTCTTCATCTCACTGGCTCAGACAATACTTCCAGCATGCAACATGAGTCTTCATCTCACTGGCTCAGACAATACTTCCAGCATACAACATGAGTCTTCATCTCACTAGCTCAGACAATACTTCCAGCATACAACATGAGTCTTCATCTCACTGGCTCAGACAATACTCCAGCATGCAACATGAGTCTTCATCTCACTAGCACAGACAATACTTCCAGCATGCAACATGAGTCTTCATCTCACTAGCTCAGACAATACTTCCAGCATACAACATGAGTCTTCATCTCACTGGCTCAGACAATACTTCCAGCATACAACATGAGTCTTCATCTCACTAGCACAGACAATACTTCCAGCATGCAACATGAGTCTTCATCTCACTACTCAGACAATACTTCCAGCATACAACATGAGTCTTCATCTCACTGGCTCAGACAATACTTCCAGCATGCAACATGAGTCTTCATCTCATTACTCAGACAATACTTCCAGCACGCAACATGAGTCTTCATCTCACTAGCTCAGACAATACTTCCAGCATACAACATGAGTCTTCATCTCACTGGCCCAGACAATACTTCCAGCATGCAACATGAGTCTTCATCTCACTACTCAGACAATACTTCCAGCATGCAACATGAGTCTTCATCTCACTAGCTCAGACAATACTTCCAGCATATAACATGAGTCTTCATCTCACTGGCTCAGACAATACTTCCAGCATGCAACATGAGTCTTCATCTCACTGGCTCAGACAATACTTCCAGCATGCAACATGAGTCTTCATCTCATTAGCACAGACAATACTTCCAGCATGCAACATGAGTCTTCATCTCTCTAGCTCAGACAATACTTCCAGCATACAACATGAGTCTTCATGTCACTAGCACAGACAATACTTCCAGCATGCAACATGAGTCTTCATCTCACTAGCCAGACAATACTTCCAGCATGCAACATGAGTCTTCATCTCACTGGCCCAGACAATACTTCCAGCATGCAACATGAGTCTTCATCTCATCACTACTCAGACAATACTTCCAGCATGCAACATGAGTCTTCATCTTACTAGCACAGACAATACTTCCAGCATGCAACATGAGTCTTCATCTCATTACTCAGACAATACTTCCAGCACGCAACATGAGTCTTCATCTCACTGGCTCAGACAATACTTCCAGCATACAACATGAGTCTTCATCTCACTAGCTCAGACAATACTTCCAGCATGCAACATGAGTCTTCATCTCATTAGCTCAGACAATACTTCCAGCATACAACATGAGTCTTCATCTCACTAGCACAGACAATACTTCCAGCATGCAACATGAGTCTTCATCTCACTACTCAGACAATACTTCCAGCATGCAACATGAGTCTTCATCTCATTAGCTCAGACAATACTTCCAGCATGCAACATGAGTCTTCATCTCACTAGCACAGACAATACTTCCAGCATACAACATGAGTCTTCATCTCACTAGCTCAGACAATACTTCCAGCATACAACATGAGTCTTCATCTCTCTGGCACAGACAATACTTCTAGCATGCAACATGAGTCTTCATCTCACTAGCTCAGACAATACTTCCAGCATGCAACATGAGTCTTCATCTCACTGGCTCAGACAATACTTCCAGCATGCAACATGAGTCTTCATCTCACTAGCACAGACAATACTTCCAGCATACAACATGAGTCTTCATCTCACTGGCTCAGACAATACTTCCAGCATACAACATGAGTCTTCATCACACTAGCACAGACAATACTTCCAGCATGCAACATGAGTCTTCATCTCACTAGCTCAGACAATACTTCCAGCATACAACATGAGTCTTCATCTCACTGGCTCAGACAATACTTCCAGCATGCAACATGAGTCTTCATCTCACTAGCACAGACAATACTTCCAGCATACAACATGAGTCTTCATCTCACTAGCTCAGACAATACTTCCAGCATACAACATGAGTCTTCATCTCACTAGCCAGACAATACTTCCAGCATGCAACATGAGTCTTCATCTCACTGGCTCAGACAATACTTCCAGCATGCAACATGAGTCTTCATCTCACTACTCAGACAATACTTCCAGCATTCAACATGAGTCTTCATCTCACTAGCACAGACAATACTTCCAGCATTCAACATGAGTCTTCATCTCACTAGCTCAGACAATACTTCCAGCATGCAACATGAGTCTTCATCTCACTGGCACAGACAATACTTCCAGCATACAACATGAGTCTTCATCTCACTAGCACAGACAATACTTCCAGCATGCAACATGAGTCTTCATCTCACTGGCTCAGACAATACTTCCAGCATGCAACATGAGTCTTCATCTCACTAGCTCAGACAATACTTCCAGCATGCAACATGAGTCTTCACCTCACTAGCCCAGACAATACTTCCAGCATGCAACATGAGTCTTCATCTCACTACTCAGACAATACTTCCAGCATACAACATGAGTCTTCATCTCACTGGCTCAGACAATACTTCCAGCATGCAACATGAGTCTTCATCTCACTAGCTCAGACAATACTTCCAGCATACAACATGAGTCTTCATCTCACTAGCACAGCCAATACTTCCAGCATACAACATGAGTCTTCATCTCACTGGCCCAGACAATACTTCCAGCATGCAACATGAGTCTTCATCTCACTAGCCAGACAATACTTCCAGCATACAACATGAGTCTTCATCTCACTAGCACAGACATTATACTTCCAGCATGCAACATGAGTCTTCATCTCACTGGCTCAGACAATACTTCCAGCATGCAACATGAGTCTTCATCTCACTACTCAGACAATACTTCCAGCATGCAACATGAGTCTTCATCTCACTGGCTCAGACAATACTTCCAGCATGCAACATGAGTCTTCATCTCACTGGCTCAGACAATACTTCCAGCATACAACATGAGTCTTCATCTCACTAGCACAGACAATACTTCCAGCATACAACATGAGTCTTCATCTCACTAGCACAGACAATACTTCCAGCATGCAACATGAGTCTTCATCTCATTAGCTCAGACAATACTTCCAGCATGCAACATGAGTCTTCATCTCATTAGCTCAGACAATACTTCCAGCATGCAACATGAGTCTTCATCTCATTAGCTCAGACAATACTTCCAGCATACAACATGAGTCTTCATCTCACTGGCACAGACAATACTTCCAGCATGCAACATGAGTCTTCATCTCATTAGCGCAGACAATACTTCCAGCATACAACATGAGTCTTCATCTCACTAGCAAAGACAATACTTCCAGCATGCAACATGAGTCTTCATCTCACTGGCTCAGACAATACTTCCAGCATGCAACATGAGTCTTCATCTCACTAGCACAGACAATACTTCCAGCATGCAACATGAGTCTTCATCTCACTAGCACAGACAATACTTCCAGCATGCAACATGAGTCTTCATCTCACTGGCTCAGACAATACTTCCAGCATACAACATGAGTCTTCATCTCACTAGCTCAGACAATACTTCCAGCATGCAACATGAGTCTTCATCTCACTGGCTCAGACAATACTTCCAGCATGCAACATGAGTCTTCATCTCATTAGCACAGACAATACTTCCAGCATGCAAAATGAGTCTTCATCTCACTAGCTCAGACAATACTTCCAGCATGCAACATGAGTCTTCATCTCACTAGCTCAGACAATACTTCCAGCATGCAACATGAGTCTTCATCTCACTAGCTCAGACAATACTTCCAGCATGCAACATGAGTCTTCATCTCACTAGCTCAGACAATACTTCCAGCATGCAACATGAGTCTTCATCTCACTAGCTCAGACAATACTTCCAGCATGCAACATGAGTCTTCATCTCACTAGCTCAGACAATACTTCCAGCATGAAACATGAGTCTTCATCTCACTGGCTCAGACAATACTTCCAGCATACAACATGAGTCTTCATCTCACTAGCTCAGACAATACTTCCAGCATGCAACATGAGTCTTCATCTCACTAGCTCAGACAATACTTCCAGCATGAAACATGAGTCTTCATCTCACTGGCTCAGACAATACTTCCAGCATGCAACATGAGTCTTCATCTCACTACTCAGACAATACTTCCAGCATGCAACATGAGTCTCTTCATCTCACTACTCAGACAATACTTCCAGCATACAACATGAGTCTTCATCTCACTAGCACAGACAATACTTCCAGCATACAACATGAGTCTTCATCTCACTGGCTCAGACAATACTTCCAGCATGCAACATGAGTCTTCATCTCACTAGCCCAGACAATACTTCCAGCATGCAACATGAGTCTTCATCTCACTGGCTCAGACAATACTTCCAGCATGCAACATGAGTCTTCATCTCATTAGCACAGACAATACTTCCAGCATGCAACATGAGTCTTCATCTCACTAGCTCAGACAATACTTCCAGCATACAACATGAGTCTTCATGTCACTAGCACAGACAATACTTCCAGCATGCAACATGAGTCTTCATCTCACTAGCTCAGACAATACTTCCAGCATACAACATGAGTCTTCATGTCACTAGCACAGACAATACTTCCAGCATGCAACATGAGTCTTCATCTCACTAGCCAGACAATACTTCCAGCATGCAACATGAGTCTTCATCTCACTGGCCCAGACAATACTTCCAGCATGCAACATGAGTCTTCATCTCATCACTACTCAGACAATACTTCCAGCATGCAACATGAGTCTTCATCTTACTAGCACAGACAATACTTCCAGCATGCAACATGAGTCTTCATCTCATTACTCAGACAATACTTCCAGCACGCAACATGAGTCTTCATCTCACTGGCTCAGACAATACTTCCAGCATACAACATGAGTCTTCATCTCACTAGCTCAGACAATACTTCCAGCATGCAACATGAGTCTTCATCTCATTAGCTCAGACAATACTTCCAGCATACAACATGAGTCTTCATCTCACTAGCACAGACAATACTTCCAGCATGCAACATGAGTCTTCATCTCACTACTCAGACAATACTTCCAGCATGCAACATGAGTCTTCATCTCATTAGCTCAGACAATACTTCCAGCATGCAACATGAGTCTTCATCTCACTAGCACAGACAATACTTCCAGCATACAACATGAGTCTTCATCTCACTAGCTCAGACAATACTTCCAGCATACAACATGAGTCTTCATCTCTCTGGCACAGACAATACTTCTAGCATGCAACATGAGTCTTCATCTCACTAGCTCAGACAATACTTCCAGCATGCAACATGAGTCTTCATCTCACTGGCTCAGACAATACTTCCAGCATGCAACATGAGTCTTCATCTCACTAGCACAGACAATACTTCCAGCATACAACATGAGTCTTCATCTCACTGGCTCAGACAATACTTCCAGCATACAACATGAGTCTTCATCACACTAGCACAGACAATACTTCCAGCATGCAACATGAGTCTTCATCTCACTAGCTCAGACAATACTTCCAGCATACAACATGAGTCTTCATCTCACTGGCTCAGACAATACTTCCAGCATGCAACATGAGTCTTCATCTCACTGGCTCAGACAATACTTCCAGCATGCAACATGAGTCTTCATCTCATTAGCTCAGACAATACTTCCAGCATGCAACATGAGTCTTCATCTCATTAGCTCAGACAATACTTCCAGCATGCAACATGAGTCTTCATCTCTCTGGCTCAGACAATACTCCAGCATGCAACATGAGTCTTCATCTCACTAGCACAGACAATACTTCCAGCATGCAACATGAGTCTTCATCTCACTGGCTCAGACAATACTTCCAGCATACAACATGAGTCTTCACCTCACTACTCAGAATACTTCCAGCATGCAACATGAGTCTTCATCTCACTAGCACAGACAATACTTCCAGCATGCAACATGAGTCTTCATCTCACTGGCTCAGACAATACTTCCAGCATGCAACATGAGTCTTCATCTCATTAGCCCAGACAATACTTCCAGCATGCAACATGAGTCTTCATCTCACTAGCTAGACAATACTTCCAGCATGCAACATGAGTCTTCATCTCACTGGCTCAGACAATACTTCCAGCATGCAACATGAGTCTTCATCTCACTAGCCCAGACAATACTTCCAGCATGCAACATGAGTCTTCATCTTACTAGCCCAGACAATACTTCCAGCATGCAACATGAGTCTTCATCTCATCACTACTCAGACAATACTTCCAGCATGCAACATGAGTCTTCATCTCACTAGCCCAGACAATACTTCCAGCATGCAACATGAGTCTTCATCTCACTGGCTCAGACAATACTTCCAGCATACAACATGAGTCTTCATCTCACTAGCTCAGACAATACTTCCAGCATACAACATGAGTCTTCATCTCACTAGCACAGACAATACTTCCAGCATACAACATGAGTCTTCATCTCTAGCTCAGACAATACTTCCAGCATGCAACATGAGTCTTCATCTCACTGGCTCAGACAATACTTCCAGCATACAACATGAGTCTTCATCTCACTAGCTCAGACAATACTTCCAGCATGCAACATGAGTCTTCATCTCACTGGCTCAGACAATACTTCCAGCATGCAACATGAGTCTTCATCTCACTGGCTCAGACAATACTTCCAGCATACAACATGAGTCTTCATGTCACTAGCTCAGACAATACTTCCAGCATACAACATGAGTCTTCATCTCATTAGCTCAGACAATACTTCCAGCATGCAACATGAGTCTTCATCTCACTAGCACAGACAATACTTCCAGCATACAACATGAGTGTTCATCTCACTACTCAGACAATACTTCCAGCATACAACATGAGTCTTCATCTCACTAGCACAGACAATACTTCCAGCATACAACATGAGTCTTCATCTCTAGCTCAGACAATACTTCCAGCATGCAACATGAGTCTTCATCTCACTAGCACAGACAATACTTCCAGCGTGCAACATGAGTCTTCATCTCACTAGCTCAGACAATACTTCCAGCATGCAACATGAGTCTTCATCTCACTAGCAGAGACAATACTTCCAGCATGCAACATGAGTCTTCATCACACTGGCTCAGACAATACTTCCAGCATGCAACATGAGTCTTCATCTCACTAGCACAGACAATACTTCCAGCATGCAACATGAGTCTTCATCTCACTAGCTCAGACAATACTTCCAGCATGCAACATGAGTCTTCATCTCACTAGCAGAGACAATACTTCCAGCATGCAACATGAGTCTTCATCACACTGGCTCAGACAATACTTCCAGCATGCAACATGAGTCTTCATCTCACTAGCTCAGACAATACTTCCAGCATGCAACATGAGTCTTCATCTCACTGGCTCAGACAATACTTCCAGCATACAACATGAGTCTTCATCTCACTACTCAGACAATACTTCCAGCATGCAACATGAGTCTTCATCTCACTAGCACAGACAATACTTCCAGCATACAACATGAGTCTTCATCTCACTGGCTCAGACAATACTTCCAGCATGCAACATGAGTCTTCATGTCACTAGCTCAGACAATACTTCCATGGATCTTCACTGAAGCAAGTCTAACTAAAAAATTAAAGTAAATAAAACCTTAAGAGCGTATGTATCCATGTATCCTGAGAAACTGGGTGTGGTCACACATGGGTACAGTTCATCTTCAAGAGCTGCGTATATATGTATCTATGTATCCTAGGTAACTGGGTGTGGTCCTCACATTGGTAAGGAATTTCTCAAGCCATAAACATTTTTGACACAGCCATGAAGTGTTTTTTCGAGCCCCCAATGTCACAATTTTTTGTCTCTGCCCAACAGCTAATAGTTTTCACATTTTTGTTGTCGCCTGCAGCAATGGCAGAGATTGACCACTCCTGTCAATTAAACGCTATCTACTAACTGTTTGCACGCCACACAAGTCAGCACATGCCACACCTTGCTTGGTATTAGAGTAGACCTCCAGAACTACCAGACATGGCAGGTGTTATTCTATACCATGTGCATTGCTAATATCTTTAGTGCCAGAGGTCTACAAGCCTTCCAATACACGACCCTGTTTGTCTCTTGTAAAAAAAAGTTTGGGTTAGTGATTGTTGATTGTGAGGCAACCAAGCTACATGAGGCCTATGCCAGTATGTGTGTGTGGGTAACAAAAGGATAGATAGGGAAGAGCCTTGGCCCTATTGTATGCAAGTTGTGTGTGTGTGGGTAACAAAAGAGATAGATAGGAAGATCCTTGGCCCTATTGTGTGCCAGTTGTGTGTGTGTGGGTAACAAACGAGATAGATAGCAAGAGCCTTGGCCCTATTGTGTGCCAGTTGTGTGAGTGTGAGTGTGTCAGGCATAACATCTCCTGACCACCAACCCTTGTGCCCTTACATGGGAAAGATTAGTAACAGCAGTAACTGTTCTACCAGTAATTATTATTGGTGGAATACTGTGTTGAACATTTGACCATGAATGGAATTGTCTTGTGACTGATAGTCGAGGGCTAGTGTGCTCCAACATATCCCCTGCTAGGGAGTGCTAGTGTGCTCCCAGATATCCCCTGCTAGGGAGTGCTAGTATGCCCCCAGATATCCCCTAGGGAGTGCTAGTATGCTCCCAGATATCCCCTTCTAGGGAGTGCTAGTACACTCCCAGATATCCCCTGCTAGGGAGTGCTAGTATGCTCCCAGATATCCCCTGCTAGGGAGTGCTAGTGTGGTCCCAGATATCCCCTGCTAGGGAGTGCTAGTATGCTCCCAGATATCCCCTGCTAGGGAGTGCTAGTGTGCTCCCAGATATCCCCTGCTAGGGAGTGCTAGTACGCTCCCAGATATCCCCTGCTAGGGAGTGCTAGTACGCTCCCAGATATCCCCTGCTAGGGAGTGCTAGTACGCTCCCAGATATCCCCTGCTAGGGAGTGCTAGTGTGGTCCCAGATATCCCCTGCTAGGGAGTGCTAGTATGCTCCCAGATATCCCCTGCTAGAGAGTGCTAGTATGCTCCCAGATATCCCCTGCTAGGGAGTGCTAGTATGCTCCCAGATATCCCCTGCTAGGGAGTGCTAGTATGCTCCCAGATATCCCCTTCTAGGGAGTGCTAGTACACTCCCAGATATCCCCTGCTAGGGAGTGCTAGTATGCTCCCAGATATCCCCTGCTAGGGAGTGCTAGTATGCTCCCAGATATCCCCTGCTAGGGAGTGCTAGTGTGGTCCCAGATATCCCCTGCTAGGGAGTGCTAGTATGCTCCCAGATATCCCCTGCTAGGGAGTGCTAGTATGCTCCCAGATATCCCCTGCTAGGGAGTGCTAGTGTGCTCCCAGATATCCCCTGCTAGGGAGTGCTAGTACGCTCCCAGATATCCCCTGCTAGGGAGTGCTAGTACGCTCCCAGATATCCCCTGCTAGGGAGTGCTAGTACGCTCCCAGATATCCCCTGCTAGGGAGTGCTAGTACGCTCCCAGATATCCCCTGCTAGGGAGTGCTAGTGTGGTCCCAGATATCCCCTGCTAGGGAGTGCTAGTATGCTCCCAGATATCCCCTGCTAGGGAGTGCTAGTATGCTCCCAGATATCCCCTGCTAGGGAGTGCTAGTATGCTCCCAGATATCCCCTGCTAGGGAGTGCTAGTATGCTCCCAGATATTCCCTGCTAGGGAGTGCTAGTGTGGTCCCAGATATCCCCTGCTAGGGAGTGCTAGTGTGGTCCCAGATATCCCCTGCTAGGGAGTGCTAGTACGCTTCCAGATATCCCCTGCTAGGGAGTGCTAGTATGCTCCCAGATATCCCCTGCTAGGGAGTGCTAGTGTGGTCCCAGATATCCCCTGCTAGGGAGTGCTAGTATGCTCCCAGATATCCCCTGCTAGGGAGTGCTAGTATGCTCCCAGATATCCCCTGCTAGGGAGTGCTAGTATGCTCCCAGATATCCCCTGCTAGGGAGTGCTAGTATGCTCCCAGATATCCTCTGCTAGGGAGTGCTATACGCTTCCAGATATCCCCTGCTAGGGAGTGCTAGTGTGCTCCCAGATATCCCCTGCTAGGGAGTGCTAGTGTGGTCCCAGATATCCCCTGCTAGGGAGTGCTAGTACGCTCCCAGATATCCCCTGCTAGGGAGTGCTAGTATGCTCCCAGACGACAACAGGCATGTGCAATAAGACTAGAGGGTAAGTGAGAAGCACTTAATTAAAGAAGCACTTGATTACAAGAAGCACTTAGAGAAGCACTTAATTAAAGAAGCACTTAATTAAAGCACTTAATTAAAGAAGCACTTAATTGAAGCACTTAATTAAAGAAGCACTTAATTAAAGCACTTAACCAAAGAAAATTAAAGAAGCACTTAATTAAGAAGCACTTCACTTAATCAAAGAAGTACTTGGTTACAAGAAGCACTTAAATAAGCACTTAATTAAAGAAACACTTAATTAAAGAAGCACTTAATTAAATGTGCACTTTAAATCACTTAATTAAAGCACTTATTTAAAGCACATTTAAATTATTTAAAGCACTTAATTTTAAAGAAGCACTTAATTTTAATTAAGGTGACTATACAACAAACCGCAAAAATCCAGAATTGTAACACATTTTGTAATGACCGTAACTCTTTCCTTCCTTCTCTGTCCAGGTAACTCTGTCCAGGTAATTTTGATTATGATGTTGCCTATTCTGTGAGAGCTTTCAAATGACATGTTGAAGGTCTCCATAGGTACATATTCTTAAAAGAAACATGCAGCAACATTTGAGGCCACTCAAAACTGCACCAGTCAACTGAAGCACTCCCAGCAAGAGCATTGTCAATAAGGCCTGTCCACACAGCACTTAAACTGATGCACATTAATGCTCGTTGGGTCCTATGGGGGGGCAGGGGGAGGGGGGAACTCAGTGTGCATTCATCACGTCCACACTGCACTGAAATAAATGGTATGAAGCAAAAAATATACCAAAGTCAGTTAAAATAACATGCTGTAACTGTAGTTGAGATGGAGTATGTTTTTGCATCCTTTTCTTGCTGATCAGCTACCTACAGATGCGCAGGAAACATTTTCTGCAGAGAAGAAAGAGGAGAGAGCTGAGGGAAAGGCAGAACCAAAAGTTGTGACTTCACGAACTTCAGACGTCCAGATGAATGGCGTATAAACACAGCAACAGTTCTCCAACTATGTACTATAGTTAGCTAGCTTGGCCGCAGGGCAGATAATATACAGCTAGCTAGCTAGCTACAAGCTTGGCCTCATGCCATGGATAGTATACAGCTAGCTAGCTACAAGTTTGGCCTCAGGCCATGGATAGTATACAGCTAGCTAGCTACAAGCTTGGCCTCAGGCCATGGATAGTATACAGCTAGCTAGCTACAAGCTTGGCCCCATAGTATACAGCTACATGTAGCTAGCTACAAGCTTGGCCTCAGGCCATGGATAGTATACAGCTAGCTAGCTACAAGCTTGGCCTCAGGCCATGGATAGTATACAGCTAGCTAGCTACAAGCTTGGCCTCAGGCCATGGATAGTATACAGCTAGCTAGCTACAAGCTTGGCCTCAGGCCATGGATAGTATAGAGCGCTCCAACTGCAGGATCACGAAGAAGTGAGTAAATGAAATTCTTTTCAGTGTACACTCGCGTAGTCACTTTAATTTATTGATCTTTTCAACTCAAACCACCATCGAGATTAATGCGCATTATTTTAATTCCAATTCAGTGTGGATGCGACCAGTGCGAATTAATGCGGATTAATGCAGATTAATGCGGATTAATGCAAATTAATGCGGATTAATGCGGATTAATGCGGATTGACTTGCGCAGTGTGGACAGGTCTTTAGTTATGGCAACCACATCTGTAAACCTGATACACCCAAGGGTTGCCTCTTCTAATGACTGTAACTAGGCAACACTTGCAGTTAAAAAGATCTGAAACACTATATCACTGAGCATTAAAAGAGCTCTCTAGAGTCACCAAAACAACAACCGAGTGAAAGGCAAAAGGTTGTGACTGTTTCACAAGCAGAAAACATGGACTCCCATAAACCATGGGGATGTGTCAAAGTTAGGACAGTGTAATGTTAGGATAACGTCTCCAGTTAGCATTCCTTGCTGGAACCAAGAGAAGTGAAGTGCATGAACCAACTCATAAGTCTGAAATGGTGCGTTCAATGTCTCTTCAACTTTGGGAATGACTTGTAGATATATGCAACACATGTATGCTAGCTACATGAGTGAGTGAAGGTGGACATGATGGAGCACATGCTAGCTACATGAGTGAGTGAGGGTGGACATGATGGAGCACATGCTAGCTACATGAGTGAGTGAGGCTGGACATGATGTAGCACATGCTAGCTACATGAGTGAGTGAGGCTGGACATGATGGAGCACATGCTAGCTGCATGAGTGAGTGAGGGCGGACATGATGGAGCACATGCTAGCTACATGAGTGAGTGAGGGTGGACATGATGGAGCACATGCTAGCTACATGAGTGAGTGAGGCTGGACATGATGGAGCACATGCTAGCTACATGAGTGAGTGAGGGTGGACATGATGGAGCACATGCTAGCTACATGAGTGAGTGAGGGTGGACATGATGGAGCACATGCTAGCTACATGAGTGAGTGAGGGTGGACATGATGGAGCACATGCTAGCTACATGAGTGAGTGAGGGTGGACATGATGGAGCACATGCTAGCTACATGAGTGAGTGTGGGTGGACATGATGGAGCACATGCTAGCTACATGAGTGAGTGAGGGCTGGACATGATGGAGCACATGCTAGCTACATGAGTGAGTGAGGGTGGACATGATGGAGCACATGCTAGCTACATGAGTGAGTGAGGGTGGACATGATGGAGCACATGCTAGCTACATGAGTGAGTGAGGGTGGACATGATGGAGCACATGCTAGCTACATGAGTGAGTGGAGGGTGGACATGATGGAGCACATGCTAGCTACATGAGTGAGTGAGGGCTGGACATGATGGAACACATGCTAGCTACATGAGTGAGTGAGGGTGGACATGATGGAGCACATGCTAGCTACATGAGTGAGTGAGGGTGGACATGATGGAGCACATGCTAGCTACATGAGTGAGTGAGGGTGGACATGATGGAGCACATGCTAGCTACATGAGTGAGTGAGGGTGGACATGATGGAGCACATGCTAGCTACATGAGTGAGTGAGGGTGGACATGATGGAGCACATGCTAGCTACATGAGTGAGTGAGGGTGGACATGATGGAGCACATGCTAGCTACATGAGTGAGTGAGGGTGGACATGATGGAGCACATGCTAGCTACATGAGTGAGTGAGGGTGGACATGATGGAGCACATGCTAGCTACATGAGTGAGTGAGGGTGGACATGATGGAGCACATGCTAGCTACATGAGTGAGTGAGGGTGGACATGATGGAGCACATGCTAGCTACATGAGTGAGTGAGGGTGGACATGATGGAGCACATGCTAGCTACATGAGTGAGTGAGGGTGGACATGATGGAGCACATGCTAGCTACATGAGTGAGTGAGGGTGGACATGATGGAGCACATGCTAGCTACATGAGTGAGTGAGGGTGGACATGATGGAGCACATGCTAGCTACATGAGTGAGTGAGGGTGGACATGATGGAGCACATGCTAGCTACATGAGTGAGTGAGGGTGGACATGATGGAGCACATGCTAGCTACATGAGTGAGTGAGGGTGGACATGATGGAGCACATGCTAGCTACATGAGTGAGTGAGGGTGGACATGATGGAGCACATGCTAGCTACATGAGTGAGTGAGGGTGGACATGATGGAGCACATGCTAGCTACATGAGTGAGTGAGGGTGGACATGATGGAGCACATGCTAGCTACATGAGTGAGTGAGGGCTGGACATGATGGAGCACATGCTAGCTACATGAGTGAGTGAGGGTGGACATGATGGAGCACATGCTAGCTACATGAGTGAGTGAGGGTGGACATGATGGAGCACATGCTAGCTACATGAGTGAGTGGAGGGTGGACATGATGGAGCACATGCTAGCTACATGAGTGAGTGAGGGTGGACATGATGGAGCACATGCTAGCTACATGAGTGAGTGAGGCTGGACATGATGGAGCACATGCTAGCTACATGAGTGAGTGAGGGCTGGACATGATGGAACACATGCTAGCTACATGAGTGAGTGAGGGTGGACATGATGGAGCACATGCTAGCTACATGAGTGAGTGAGGGTGGACATGATGGAGCACATGCTAGCTACATGAGTGAGTGAGGGTGGACATGATGGAGCACATGCTAGCTACATGAGTGAGTGAGGGTGGACATGATGGAGCACATGCTAGCTACATGAGTGAGTGAGGGCTGGACATGATGGAGCACATGCTAGCTACATGAGTGAGTGAGGGTGGACATGATGGAGCACATGCTAGCTACATGAGTGAGTGAGGGTGGACATGATGGAGCACATGCTAGAACTGGTGGGCTTTTATTTTTTATTATTTTTTTAATTTTAAGTTTTTGATGTATAGTCAGAGTCCACCTTAACACCATTTAAGTTCTCTTCAGCTCAGTGGGACTCATATGCTATCTGAGAATTCCCTGGTATCTGAGAATGGAGGAGAATTACATCAAAGCACTGACCTAGTTCCTCCTCAGGCTAGGAGCTGCAACACTAATCAAGTTCCTCCTCAGGCTAGGAGCTGCAACACTCATCAAGTTCCTTAAGGCTAGGAGCTACAACACTCATCAAGTTCCTCCTCTGGCTAGGAGCTGCAACACTCATCAAGTTCCTCCTCTGGCTAGGAGCTACAACACTCATCAAGTTCCTCCTCAGGCTAGGAGCTACAACACTCATCAAGTTCCTCCTCTGGCTAGGAGCTACAACACTCATCAAGTTCCCCCTCGGGCTAGGAGCTACAACACTCATCAAGTTCCTCCTCAGGCTAGAAGCTACAACACTCATCAAGTTCCTCCTCAGGCTAGGAGCTACAACATTCATCAAGTTCCTCCTCAGGCTAGGAGCTGCAACACTCATCAAGTTCCTCCTCAGGCTAGGAGCTGCAACACTCATCAAGTTCCTCCTCAGGCTAGGAGCTGCAACACTCATCAAGTTCCTCCTCTGGCTAGGAGCTGCAACACTCATCAAGTTCCTCCTCTGGCTAGGAGCTACAACACTCATCAAGTTCCTCCTCAGGCTAGGAGCTACAACACTCATCAAGTTCCCCCTCGGGCTAGGAGCTACAACACTCATCAAGTTCCTCCTCAGGCTAGAAGCTACAACACTCATCAAGTTCCTCCTCAGGCTAGGAGCTACAACACTCATCAAGTTCCTCCTCAGGCTAGGAGCTGCAACACTCATCAAGTTCCTCCTCAGGCTAGGAGCTGCAACACTCATCAAGTTCCTCCTCAGGCTAGGAGCTGCAACACTCATCAAGTTCCTCCTCAGGCTAGGAGCTGCAACACTCATCAAGTTCCTCCTTTGGCTAGGAGCTGCAACACTCATCAAGTTCCTCCTCTGGCTAGGAGCTACAACACTCATCAAGTTCCTCCTCAGGCTAGGAGCTGCAACACTCATCAAGTTCCTCCTCAGGCTAGAAGCTACAACACTCATCAAGTTCCTCCTCAGGCTAGGAGATGCAACACTCATCAAGTTCCTCCTCAGGCTAGAAGCTGCAACACTCATCAAGTTCCTCCTCAGGCTAGGAGCTGCAACACTCATCAAGTTCCTCCTCAGGCTAGAAGCTTCAGCCCATCAAGTTTCTCCTGTGGCTAGAGATTGAAGCATAGCAATGACTGCATAAAGGGACAGAAGAACTTGACATGGGAAAAAAGTGGAAAAGAAACCGCTTGAGCCTTAGAGCCAGCCACAAGTGGCATCTGTGCAGCTGACTCGCTTGCACACACAGCAAGTTGGTCAGTTTTCCCAGACCTTTATGGAAGTCTGCTTACCTTCATGGAGGTCTGCTTACCTTCATGGAGGACTGCTTACCTTCATGGAGGTCTGCTTACCTTCATGGAGGTCTGCTTACCTTCATGGAGGTCTGCTTACCTTCATGGATGTCTGCTTACCTTCATGGAGGACTGCTTACCTTCATAGAGGTCTGCTTACCCTCATGGAGGTCTGCTTACCTTCATGGAGGTCTGCTTACCTTCACGAGCGTAGGAAATGTTCAATTGAAACTTTTCTCAGTGTAGCTCGAGTCTTTCTACATCATCGGCAATCATTTTCACATGTTGTGATGCAAACATTATTGCAAGCAGACTCAAGCAGACTTTTAAAAATAAATAAACAAACAAATAAATAAATATTACGCCTGCAGGTCTTATGCCAGTGAAGGTTCAGAGCTGAAGGAACTGCATACACAGTACGGCCTGTGTATAGCCATATTAAAGCTTTCTCTTCCTACCTTGGTGGGTCTATTTTCAAGCCTTCTCCTCTTACCTTGGTGGCAGTCCTTGCAATAATCTCTTCCCCTCCATTTGCATGCGAATCTTCACCAGATCTGCAGGGCTGGCAAGAAACTGGCCCATAGCACCTGATATCATGCCTGTAGGTATGGCCTTCCTGGGAGGGGGGGGGGGAGTACACAAGGATAAGGACACACACACACACACACCACACATATATGTACATACACACACACACACACACGAGACATACATGCATGGACATACACAGACACACACACATACATGTACATACACACACATACATACATGTACATACACACACACAAACAGAAAACACAGATGTTTTAATGAACTAATCGACCTTTGAATGAGCTACTAGGATCTCGGAGCAACGACTATGGCAAGGACAAATCTTAGAGCTAGGGGGCAAGGGTTACTTACCAGAGAGGATAGCCTCCATTCTTGTCTCGCTTAAAGACGCTATCTCTCAGCACCTCATAGAAAGTGATTCTAAATCCACTATACACTACACCACAAAACAACAACTGAAACAGGAAGTGCTAGGAAACAGGAAGTCATGTGACAGGAAATTACCTATGTGTCTCGCAATAGCAGGCGTAAGCCCTTTATAGAGTCTCCTCAATCCTTCTTCACGAACTAGAAACAAAATAATGTCACTTTTATTACTCTAATTAACAATGACGACGACGACAACAGATGTGCTGTACTGACCAATGCCTATGCACGTCCTCACCATGCCTCTACGGCTGGTGGCTTTTAACCCGTGAATAGCTGACTTCTTTAGCGCCTCTTGCTCCCCCTGCAGTTGGAGTCTTGTCTTGGTTATGTCTAGAGGGAAGGTCACTGCAGAGAGAGAGGGAGTAGGTTGACCAACTTCAGTTCTGTCCGTTAAATTTTTTCGTGGGATCATTTTTGTGGGTTGAGTTAATCAATCATGAATAAAAGTACTTTAAAATAAAATTTAAAAAACAATCAAATCGCTAGATGTCAGCAGAGACCAAGTGGACCCGTCAGGAGTGACACCACAGACAATCCCAGGGGTCATCGGCACATGTCCAATAGGCTTGGCTAGGGCTAGGGATAGAGCTAGGGCTAGGGCTAGAGCTAGGGATAGAGCTAGGGCTAGGGCTAGAGCTAGAGCTAGGGCTAGAGCTAGGGCTAGGGCTAGGGCTAGAGCTAAAGCTAGGGCTAGAGCTAGAGCTAGAGCTAGTGCTAAGGCAAGGACTTGAATTATAGCTATAGATGGAAATCAACTTTGAATTTTGAGCACCAGTGGACCCTGCGATTGTTCATGGCACCCCTGATCGCCCTTCACCCACAACTTGTACTACTGATCACCCTTTACCCACAACTAGTACCAATGACCATCCTTTACCCACAACTCGTATTGGAATTAGTTAAGACTAATTATTTTGTGTCAATCTATTTTTCTGTACAACTTGCTTGTGGTCTACAAATTTTTTTTTTTTACTGACGCGACTGACAGCGAGACATTATGCAACAGCTGAAAAGCTGTGGATGAGATTGCTGGGGCATTCTTGAAAAAGGCTTTAGGACACCAGCAATTGAGGGAAGACGGTCGCTACGCAGTAGCTAGGGCTGAGAATAGATGCCCATCAATAATTGGACATGTACCTAGGAAATTGTCAAAGCCTTGTTCACTCTTCTGAACTTCAAATACCTATCTTATAAAAGAGATATTTACAGCATTTCGAGAAGTACGCTCTCTTCTCTGCCTGCCTGTATCTGTGTGCATGGGCCATAGGCATGCCTGTATGTGTGTGCACGGGCCATAGGCCTGCCTGTATGTGTGTGCATGAGCCACAGGCCTGCCTGTATGTGTGTGCACAGGCCATAGGCCAGCCTGTATGTGTGTGCACGAGCCATAGGCCTGCCTGTATGTGTGCACGGGCCATAGGCCTGCCTGTATGTGTGTGCACGAGCCATAGGCCTGCCTGTATGTGTGCACGGGCCATAGGCCTGCCTGTATGTGTGTGCACGGGCCATAGGCCTGCCTGTATGTGTGTGCACGGGCCATAGGCCTGCCTGTATGTGTGCACGGGCCATAGGCCTGCCTGTTTGTGTGTGCACGGGCCATAGGCCTGCCTGTATGTGTGTGCACGGGCCATAGGCCTGCCTGTATGTGTGTGCACGAGCCATAGGCCTGCCTGTAGGTGTGTGCACGGGCCATAGGCCTGCCTGTATGTGTGTGCACGAGCCATAGGCCTGCCTGTATGTGTGCACGGGCCATAGGCCTGCCTGTATGTGTGTGCACGGGCCATACGCCTGCCTGTATGTGTGTGCACGGGCCATAGGCCTGCCTGTATGTGTGTGCACGAGCCGTAGCTAACGCATAATCATTATAATTATAAATTTACTTATTTTCGTAGTTAATGAGAACATGAAAATTTATCAACAACGAAAATCGGGTACATGTGTAAGAAATAACACACACATGCTGAGGGTTGCATTAATGGACTCTCTTCATCAATCCTCCACCTCCCATCACTCACACACACCCTCCCATCACTCACACACACCTTCCCCCTCCCATCACTCACACACACCTTCACCCTCCCATCACACTCATACACACCCTCACCCTCCCATCACTCACACCCACCCTCACATCACACTCACACACACCCTCACACCCACCCTCTCATCTCACATACACTTATCATGAATCCTAAATGTTTCATGTAAAGTGGGTGGAGCCATAATTGTCTATAACGCCATGTAAATTCCATAAAGAAGTCCCACACGCATGCACAGACCTACACCACCCACCCACCATCATCATAATCACCACATCATTATATCATATCATCACATCATCATCACCACATCATCATCACATCACATCATCATCATCATCAGATTTCTCCACTCAGCTTTAGACATGCCTGGCACAGGGTAAGGAACTAACCGAATTCTCCTCCAGAGGGTAAAAATGAAAAAACAAAAATCATGGTGGGAGGAATAGAGAATGGTGTGCATGTGTGTGTGTGTGTGCATGTGTGGGTGTAAAATAATGAGGTTGGGAAGGAGGGAGGGCATTTCATAGGCCATATCTTTGGGAAGGTGTGAGCATTTTTTTGGTGTCTGCACCACAAAGTTGAAGGGACTGTCATGACAAATTTGGTCCCCCCATATTTGGTTCCCACTGGAACTTTTTCTTTAAAAAATATGTTCCCCCTGGAACTTTTTACTTGAAAAAAAAGTTCCCTCTTGAAAAATAAAGGGCTAGGGCTAGGGCTAGGGTTAGGGTTGGGGGTGGGGCTAGGGCTAGGGCTAGGGTGGGAACAAAAGTTTCAATAAGGGGGGAACAACTTTTGGGGGGGAACAAATTAAACGTTACAGGAATCACAAGGTAAACATGATAATTACAGTACAAACAAGTATCCTTGACCACCAGATTGCAGACCCTGACTGATGCTATAAGTCCCCAGCCAACCACCAGCTATGTGTAAATTGCATGTTCCCTCTCCCATTATCGGGATGGAAATATGAATGAATGAAGAGAAGAAGGAAGGAGAACAAATTAGGGGCATGAAACACGCAGCTGCTAACCTGTTTCAGCTACTGAAGCAGACACGCAAGTGAGGCTGTATTTAAGGAGGAAGGAATCAGAAGACATCCTTGAGAAAAGAACGTAGTGACGACTCTTTTCCAAGTAGAACTACTACCCAGCCTACAGCGCGTACCCGACGGATAGTAACGCGGGGTCTCCAGCAGAAGTTTATTACCTCAGCCGAAGGAGGTCATGTTTTCACCAGTTGCCTGTCTGTCATTTAGCAAGATTACACAAAAAAATAATATTTTTCATTAGACAGGTTATGGAAGGACCAACCCTCTCTGGTGGACTAAAAGACACCAAACGCTAGTGCAAGGTATTGTGGCTTAATAGTAGTTCCATCTCTGATTGTGAGGTTTTTCCATCTGACTTCCCAGTTTTTCATCAAGATCTTGGCTCAAGGGGTGGCGATTTAGTTGCCATTAAGGAATTTATTCCTGTGACTAATCCAGAGAACCTAGAGATAGTATATATTTGGTATGTCAGATTCTTCTCATACTGTTTATATTCCAGATAATACAAATGCCAATCTGTGCTGGCTCCCTGAGAAGGCTATTACCGCAACATTTTTCTTGGCGACTTAAATTTTAAATTTTCCGGATATAAATTTACATTATCTGCGATTCCATATTTAGGTAGAACTCATGACCTCATCAAAGATCTCTCGGGGT
This sequence comes from Cladorhizidae sp. MBARI D1340-BT2, assembly GCA_028752905.1. Classification (NCBI taxonomy): domain Eukaryota; kingdom Metazoa; phylum Porifera; class Demospongiae; order Poecilosclerida; family Cladorhizidae; species Cladorhizidae sp. MBARI D1340-BT2. The sequence continues at coordinate 2,727,384 of JAQNBH010000002.1, read as the reverse complement.
TGATCTAAACTCGAATCTTCTGACCACTTTGTGATCTCCTTCATCATCGAATGGCTCGAATATAAACTGCCAAAAAAATGAACGAGTGTTTGTATCGGATTATCTTTGTATCTGATTAGCCCAAGCAGATAATGAAAGGTTTGCGCTCTTTCCTGCTAGCATAGGGGCGAGTACCCACCATTTTTTTCCTCTTTCTTCCGTCATTCCATACCTTCGCTATTAAACTAACTGCATTTCAAGTTTCAACACTTCATTGTCAACCATTCTTGAGTTATGATACTTTTTATCCTTCCATTTATCGCACACCTCTGTACGATGAATATATAATACAATAACCGTTGGCCGACGGGCTAAAATATCGCGCAGTGCTATTCCGTCATTTCCATGCAAAGGGGTATAAAAGTCTGCTCCGGACACGCCACGTTGTTCTTTCTCAGTTCTCTACTTTGATCGCACCTCTGTGTGATTCTAATGCAATTCTAAAGCTATCATACAGCATTACAATTGTCGTCGGAAGAAGACCCATCACATAAAACCATGTAACCCATTCAATTTTTGTCCGTAGTAATTATATACAGTATTATGAAAGCTCTTGCATGGCTCTGTGTTTTGAATAGTTTCCCCCCCACTCCAGTCATTTTCTGATGAGATATAGTCAAGTCTGACAGCATTTAAAAAAAGGAGCAAAGATCCACGTCCAGCTAAAAGATTGCCCAGCAGTGCAAACTAAGGACTAGGAGTTGCCCTCGCTTGTGACCTATCTTGGTTACTCTCACAATTTGAGCAGAGCCTTTAGGATACTGGGACTATTGCGCAGAGCCTTTTTTAAGACAATCTTCTACCTAACACTTGTGAGATCTCGTCGTGCATATTCTTTTCACCTATAGTGACCCTTTACTAAAAGACATCATAGCCACAGGGGTGGATCCAGGGGGGGGGGGGGGGTTCTGGGGTTGCCCCATAACGTTCTAAACACTAGCTCCACCTCCAGTTTCTTTGTTAGTAGTATAGACACTTTGTTAGATATAGACACTTGTTAGATATAGGATATAGACACTTTGTTAGATATGGACACTTTGGTTAAACTACAAACTGTTAAATATGAATGAAATTCTAGTAAACCCACACTCCTGGAATGTGGCTGTGCCTATATTATAGCATTTTGCATCTGCCATCAATATCGCCATGTCTGGAAGTAGAAAGAGGCCATCACTCAGGGATTGCACCCAGCTGACAACTTTTTTTTAAAGATAAGATACAATATACAGCTAGTATATGAACAATAAGGGTTAAGAGTTGAATGCTCAATTTATAATAGCCTTCTAATTAATGTAGAATCGAGTCTGGGTCCCATATCCCTGTGTCAATGACTGCTGATGATGGTAACTCTAGTGCATCAACTGATATAGATTTATTTGTTCAATCACCATCAATGACAATCACAGTCACAACCACTACATCGAGCTCTTCCTTGTAAATGCCAACTACTGTTTCTCAGTAATGCTCAGCAACAATTGATACGATGACTACATCACTCAGTGTAGTTCCGTCAACTAGTGGACAGGTGGACTTAGGGACAATAGTTGAAGCCGCTCAAGGTAACTGGGATAAGCTTAGGTCATTAGCCCAGATGATCGTAAGAAGCAATATCTTTCTCATCATTCCAAACCTTCTTCTGATCATCTTCATTCACATCAGGTTACCAAAGTAGGAAAAACCTGGAGTGTATCCTTCCAGCTTGGATGGTTAGTACAATTTTCTTGGCTTTCATACAGCACTGTTCTTGCAGGTGGTCTTTGCAGATATTGTATAGTTTTTCCAGAGCAGCCAGGTAGAGGCAGTGTTTCTGGAGTTGGCAATCGTTCTGGTTTGTTAGTTTTGTCCCCATACCAGAAACCATACTCAAAAGCACTTGGCAAGGATGGTGTACTTGTATGCCATGATCAGACTCAAATGCATTGCCGTGCAGCTGAGAGGGTGGACCTTTTTCTCAGAAATTTTAACCAACCAGATGAAAGGATAGATACAAGGCTATTGAAACAGAGCAACCAACAAGCTGAAGAGAACAGGCATGTTCTCCAGCATATAGTTTTGGCTGTAGAGTTTTTGGCAAAGCAAGCACTACCATTCAGAGGCCACTCTGACTACAGAGTGGATTTATCAGATGAAGATCTCAACAGGGGCAATTTTGTAGCCACACTTCAGCTTTTGGCTAAGACAGATAAGCTCCTACACAAACACCTTCTCTCAGCTAAAAGGAACGCGAAGTATACCAGCAAGACCATGAGGTTATTCACATATATGCATCTAAAATTAGAGAGCATATAACTGAACAGCTCTGAGGGAAAAAATTGCCTTTCACTATCATTGCTGATGAAGCCACAGATCCTCATTCTAATCAAGAGATTCTTTCTGTGTGCTTCAGGTATGTTGATCTGTCCTCCCCCACTGATCCTCATATCAAGGAGTACCTGATTAGCTTTGTCTACTTGGACCGAGCCAATGCTTCATCCATTTCAAGAAAGATTCTTGAAACAGTTTCTAGTCCTTCAGTTTCTTTAGATCCCTGTAGAATTAGAGGGCAAGCTTATGATGGAGCATCTGTGATGTCATCCAGCATTGCAGGAGTTCAATCTAAAGTCAAGGAGGTCAGCCCACTAGCTCTGTACACACACTGCTACTCACACTGACTTAATCTTTCAATTGCCAGAGCATGTCTTGTTCAGGAAGTACGAAACTTGATTTTAGTTATAAATGAAGCACACTTCTTTTTAGCTCACAGCCCTAAGAGACAAAACCTTTTTAAACTTACAGTCAATGAATTCTTGCCTTCTTCAAAAGCAAGAAAGCTTCCAGGAATGTGTAAGACAAGATGGGTGGAGAGACATACATGCTTTGAAGTATTCTTGAAATGTATGAGCCACTTATCACTTTCTTAGATGCCATTTTGTGTCCTACTGATTACCCAAATTTAGGCTCATCAGATTGGAGCTGGAATTGGGATACTGAGACAAGAGTGAAAGCACAAGGTCTGAAAGCTGCTCTCTCTTCTTTTCAAACTCTTGCTGTTTTTATAATCACCAAGAATGTTCTTGATGAAGTAAAAATACTTGCTTCAAAACTTCAGAAGCAGGATCAAGATATATATGATGCCTATAAACAAAGTTACTGAAGCGATTGAATGCTTGAAAACCCTCAGAAAGACTATTGACACCGTTTTTAGCTTGTGGTATTGTGAGCTACTTGAACTGATTGGTGTGAGTGAGAGTGTTCCAAGAAAGACAAGCATTCAACGGAATCGAAGCAACACTCCAAGTCAATCAGCAAAAGAGCATTACAAGAGAGTCATTGCTATACCAGTGCTGGATTCATTCATTAACCAGTTGGAGGAAAGATTTCAAGGTGAGGGAAGACAAAGTCATATGCTTTTGTGCCTTGTGCCTTCAGTGCTCAACTGCAATCCGAGTGTTCAACTATCACAACATATAGATGACCTTCTGTACTGGGAACAAGATCTTCCATGTTCTTTGTCTCTCAAAAGTGAACTAAGAAGATGGCAATCATTGTGGGAGCATAAGCGAGACAAAGATGAGGCTACCATCCCCAACAATCTTCTCCTAGCTCTTAGCTCTTGTGACTCTGATACTTTCCCAAACTTTCATTGCTTACTAGTCATTGCTTGCACTCTGCCTATCACCAGTGCTGAAGCAGAACGATCATTTAGTTTACTCAGGAGGATAAAGCCATATACAAGATCGACTTTGACTGAACAACACTTTTCTGATCTTGCTGTAATAGCCATGAACTATGGAGTGAGAGTGTCAGTTGATGATATCTGCCATGCTTTTGTGCAGTGTCACCCGAGAAGGCTCTTTCAAGCTTCACTATTTATTGACTGAAAATAGTTTCCTGTTTATCTTTAGTTGCTGTTTCTTTTAAGCTGATAAATATTCTTATTCATTACACAGTACAGTGTGCATGGGCTAGTTCTCCACCCATGCACCCCCCCTCAGGCCTGTACCTTTCTAAAATTCCTGGATCGACCCCAGCATCTTCCTTAGGTTGTTAGTAGGCAGGCAGGACCATAGCCCGGAATAAGTAAGGGGGTTTCCTGAGCACTTGCACTATTACTCACAATTCTTTTTAAAGGATACCATGTTCAATTTTACATTTCTTGTTATAATAATGTTGGTGATGATATGTCTTGTTATATAATTGCCAAGAGAAATGCAGGACGGTCCTTTCTTGCAAAATGATTAATGATCTGATCATGATTCAGGAAAGAAAGGATTTCCGGACAACATGGAAACCCCTGTGGCTATGGCCATGAGTAGTTCATCAACCCCCCCAATCTAAAATTCCTGGATCCACCCCTGAGCCATGGAAGCAGTGCAGAGATGATCTACAAAAAAAAATCTTCAAGATTATGAGTCCAACTACAAGAGTCGTTTATATCAAATCCATTAGATCACCTATAGATTGTTTTTATGTCAACAAGTTCATCACTTTTTCGTAACTATCACAAGATATTCGTCGATCTCTAAACTGAACTTTTCCGCTCTATTTCAAATCATGCAAAGCATCACTACTTTAGTGGACTACGAACGTTGTGGAATTCTCTCGACCTCTCCCAGTCAGTATATAGGATTAAGCGTAACCTGCTGAAATTTTTATTTGATCACTTTATTACTCCTTTGATCCAGAGTATGTGTGCACATATCACTATCTTTGTACATGTAAATCAGGGTTGGTGAAATTATAAAGGGGGTAAGTGTGGAGAAGGGGGGTGGGGGGGGGGGGGAGGGAAAGTAGTAAATGTTCTAATTGTCCTCCCTCCCCTTGCTTCATTAATTACTGTAGCTAACTTGGCTGTCAGTCTTCCTGACAGACCAGAACTTCCATCCACCATCAGAATCACATAGTTGCTTTCTCATCAAGTTCTGTTCAGTACACATACACATGCATCTTTTACATTGACAACAGTGGCCCACAAACTACGCTACATCGACAACTAGCTACGTTAGAGCTCGGACATTAGGTATGTTAGAGCTCTCTGGAGCAACTTTCTTTGTCGACAAGTCAATCCAATATAGTTTCATTCAGAATGGATACGAAAGGAAAATTGTAGGGAGTGGCAGAGGTTTAATAGTATTTAGGTAGATACAGACGTGCATGGATAGGACAAAGGAAACAAGTGATGGAGGCAGAAGTGAGTTACTAGCTGTGTACAAGTGAAGTAGGTTGGGTGAAGTGTGAGGTATATACTAGGCACATGGTAGTCATGATGTTAGTGGGTTCCCATGCTTGCCTGTGTCCACGGGAGGAAAATGCACCTATAATGGTGGACTGTAGGAGTGAGGATGACAGGTAACAATAACCATAAGTTTTGGATGGCACTGCTGGTAGTCTGAAACAGAGGTCCGCAGGGGTTAGCTATTCATAAGTTCCTTCATGAATTCTCAGTTGACATAGGTAGTTACAATGACTTTCTCAATAGTCAACTTAAATTTTACCCTCTCGATATAATATCGGCTAAATGCCCTAACCTTCATCAGGAATTAACCCACTCAAATTGGTTCTAAGTATCCTACAGAATGCTTCATCTTCATCTGAACTTAATGCAACAGTTATATACCCACTGAGCTAACTTATTGAAAGGGTGCTAGTGTACAAGCACAGTATCATAAAGGGTGGTGTACATCATCACACCTAAGGACAAGTCCATCAACTGAGATGTAGGGCCAAAGCTAACAGATTGCTGGACCTCAACTCAGACTCTTGCACGTGAAGCCACGTCCATCATTTTTTTTGTATATATGTCAATGAACTCTCGACCTCAACTCAGACTCTTGCACGTGAAGCCACGTCCATCATTTTTTTTGTATATATGTCAATGAACTCTCAGTTGACAAAACGAAATTCCAATGACCTTTCCAATAATCAACCCAGAGAGTCAATTTTGAGTTGGTTATTGAGAATCTCATTGCATCTATTTGTGTGATAATGTTTTGGGGGGTGCAAGTAGGAATTCCTATAGAGGTTTTACACCTATTTCAAGAAGGTGCACAGCAGAAACACACATGCAAAAGCAATGGTTGTTTTTTTGTTTTTTAATATTTATTATTATTATTACATAATTGAGCAAACAGCAAACACAACATACCAAGTTCATTAACACCTAATTAACACGTATACTTATATAATAATCAATTACAAAAATACCTAAATACATGTAATACTGAAATAATAACTAATTAACAATAAATAAATAAATAACTAAAAAGCTAACACGTTCAACTCCCGACTGACCCCAAAACAGACAAGGCATTCCCCCTCTGGACTGCCAATGAGAGACGCTGAAGGAGGTAAGCACGGGCATTCACCTCCCCAGTTCTTTGCCTTATCTGAGGCTGAGCTCCTTCAGGAAAGCCATCGACCTGTTCCCGATGACCCCCAATGACTCGATGGCCACAGGCACAAAAAAGTGGCAAGGATCTAGGCTGGCATACTTGGCCACTTTTCCCCCCTCAGCCATAGCTCCAGGACCACTCACTGCTGCACCCCGATACGACTGGGAAAACGTATCTGGACAGGTTGCATCCCATACCAGTTGCTTGCCATTCTTCCATGGCACCATGGTTACCCCATCAGGTCTTTTCCCGTCGGAACGAAAGAGACCCGACGGTTCCAACCTGGAAGGGGCCCCGGCAGATGACAATGCCCGGAAGATGATGTCGTTCATGGCGGTATGACGGTAGAAACGTCCTTCACTTCTCTTGCAGCTAAGACCGTGTGTAGCAAGGCGATCCACTTCTGTTCCACAGTGCTGGCAATTATGGGGGAGACAAAAAGTGGACCAAGCGGAGACCCACGGCAACCCTGATAGTATGGTTGTTTTTAATTAAAATAAAAAATATACAGATATAGAGTATATAAATAAAGACTAAATAAACTCTCAACAAACTCTCAGTTAAATTACAATAATCTTCTCAATAATTAACTTCGAAATTTTATTCTCTCTGATAGATGCTCTAGCGTTAGTTATTCTTGATGAAGGCTTGAGCATCTTGTCGAAATGTCGAGAGAGTACAATTTCAAGTTGATTATTGAGAAGGTTTATTGTAGGACTATAATAACATTATAGACCATATAAAAAGGGGGAATTAAAAAAAGGTCTTGCTGATTGTTGGTCCATTGGCCTCTGCAGGAGGACGATTATGGCTCGGTCCTTGATAAAGGCAAACGTTTGGGGGCCAAAAGCTCCGAAGTCTTAACTGCCACACAGGCGTTTGTTGCCTCCTTAACCATGCCACCAGTCAGGCTTTTTTTGCAACTCTCTGGGAGTATGCTCACACGCAATTTCAGACGAATTTTCTCGTACTCGTGTGGTGAAGTCCTCGTCGGATCTATAGGCGTGTGACATACACGTTGAGTGTGATCAAAAAGAATTCTCTAAACTGCTAACTTAGCTAGCTTTGTCCAGGATGGTGACTCGTGTTCTGATAAGGAGAAGATCATGGGAACTTTAATGGTGATTATAGATATGCAGATATGTCTTATCACCAGCACACGGCAACGGTAAACTTTTGAGTCGGGATCGGGTTGCGTATTATTCTGCTGAGCAACAATTTCAGTGTTTGTTTACTCGCCAAAGCCAGGAAACCCAAAATGGAGTACACGCTGACATAGATAGATAGCGGGTCAGATCAGCAATGTTAATAATAATTATTTATTCTCAATGAACTCTCACTTGACATAACAGGACAATAACCTTCTCAGAATTTGAAATCGACATTTCGACTAGCGTTCATCATATCATATTCCTGATGAAGGCTAGAACATGTAGTCGAAATGTCGAGAGAATAAAATTTCAAGTTGTGATTATAAAATTATATAGAGCGAGCGAAGCGAGTAAATAAAGCGGGTTCTGGGGGTTCTCCCCCAGATTTTTTCCCGATTTGATTCTCCTAGGTGCCTCCTGGAGCCTTTTTTGACAACAAGAAAAAGGGAAAGGTGGAAATTACGATTTAATGTAATAAATAGTACCATAAAAAATTAATTCAGGTAATGAAGGGAGAGTAGGTATGTCTAATGTTGGGTAGATCAATAGCAGAGGTAAAGGAAAGGGTATTGGTTAAGATAGAAGATGGTAATGAATATACTCAGATCTTTGAATTATCTTCTAATTCTTGGCTCTCTCTCTATCTTATGTTATTGTATCTATATTATCCGTTATTTACCACCGGGCAATGAATGAAATTGAAACTTTCCACCAAAAAATTGGTATTGAATTACTTAATAATAGCATGCACACTGTCAATCCAGAACTGAAGTAGTTAGTCAGTGTTTATGTTACCGGCAGTCTCCAAACACTCTCTTCTCTTCCAGCGACAAACTCTCTGGCTACATTCATCAGATCCAAGCTATCTGTGCTTGACTTGTGAACATGGAGCAACAAGAGGTGGTTGAGACGCTTCTGTGTCATGGTTGCCTTGAGATACGTCTTGACACATCGTAAGGCTGAGAATAAGCGCTCTGAGGTGGCATTAGTCGCTGGCATCATCAAGAGAATCTGCATTACTTGACACACACCAGAAAATGCAACTTTCTCTGCAACACTCAATTTTCCAAGCATACGAGGAACTTCTCCCACACATACTTCTTTGCACTCGTTTCCTGGGTATCTTCGAACAAACACCTTAAAAGTGGAAGCTGTGCTTCTAGCTGGATCTTTGACAAGTCTTCCTTGTAGAAGTCACAGACAAACTGTAGCTCAGAATCATAGGGCTTGCCTGTACAGGCCTTCAAGATGAGTTGCTCCAATTTCTGCCATAGCCAGGTTGGTCAAACCGGTCCTGAATAGCTTGAATAGCATGGTCAAAGACTTCAATATAAATCTGCCGGTAATGGCTTTCTGGTGTTGGATGGAAGTCACCAGCTGAAGAGCCAACTTCAAGCCGTTGAGGAGCACGGCGCTTTCTGGGAAGGGCAGGATCAGAGATACCTAAACGACTTTGCTCCTGCACAACCTTCCCATAGAAATCAGTGAATCTATCAGTATCACGTAGTGACTGTAGCACCTTCAAGGAGAGCCTAGCTAGGTGCTGTCCTTCAGCTGCAGATAGCGATTTGTGCTGCAATGCCTTACTTAGATTATCGGTATGCCTCAGAATCAGCTCACCGAGAAACACAACATACAAAAAATCAAAAGTGTGCATCTGTGTCTCGACACCAATGATGCGAGCCTTCATTTCACCATCCAAATGGCCACTCTGTGTTTCTTCCCATACTCCCATCAGCACTTCGTAATTGTCCATCACGCTCTTAAGCGATGCAGCATGTACTGTCCAGCAGGTAGGGCATAGGACACGAAAACCAGGTGTTTCCGGAGCCAGCTCAGACTTAAGTTTCTCAAAACATGAATCCCGCTTTGGAGATTTCTTAATCAGCTTTGAGATTTCAATCCGAACATCAAGTGCTGACTTCATCACCTTGGATTGCTTAATGCAGTCGTCGTTCACCCCCAAGTTGAGAGTGTGCCCGTAGCAGTGGTTAGCAGTGGGTATAAATTGCCCGGGGTTCAGCATCAGTTAGGATTTTTGCCACACCTTTTTTCACCCCACACATTGCACTGGCCCCATCGTAACACTGACCATGACAATGTTCTACATGTATCTTCAAGTTCATCCTGAGAAGACTATCTTTGATGATAGACACCAATGACGCTGCAGTGGTAGAGCTAGTGGAATACAAACCAATGAAATCTTCATATCTCAAGTGCCTCATCGACCCAGCGAAATACGAGGACAACTTGTTCCTTGTTTGACTGGTCAGTCGTTTCATCTACCATCACTGTGTAGTGGACAGCTGTCTGGATGTTGGCAGCAACATTACAGAGAATTTGGATTGGAGTGCCATAATGGAGAGGAGTTCGTTTTGCATTTCTGCACAAGTATACTTTAGCTGCTGCCTCTCCAGAAAATTGCTCATTGCCGAGTAGTCTTCACCACGAAGAAACATCAGCTGATGGAGGTTGGAATCTATTCCTTCGCCAGCTCCTCGCAGAGCAAGCCCTTGGCGAGCAATGAAACGCACAGTTGACAACACCTTCAGCAGATACTCGCGGTTTGTTCGCTTTTCAGAACCAGCTTGTCATGACAGCATGTCTCCAACATCAGCTGTAGAAGCAAGGGCAGCCGCACAGACCTTGTGGAAGTTAGAGCTTTCATGCTTGGAAAAGCCATGTGTGGCATCCTTCCAAGCAAATCCCTTCAGAAAGGCTTGCTCTGTCACACCAGTAGCAACAGCTCTACCATCCAGTAGTGCCTTGCAGCACGTGAAGCACCGAGCGGCATCCTTCCCAACATCGTAGTGCAGCCACTTAAACCTGTTAAACCAGGTAGCCTGAAATGAACGGTACACTGGCACACTCTTACCAAAGCACCGAGAACGGAAGACAATATGCTTAGGCTGAAATGGCTCGAGTGGCAAGTCCCCAATGTCTTTGGAATTGATAGCTCTCAGTCTCGTAGCCATGCTTGCCTTGATGATCTTCACAGCTCTATTGCTACGGCCTACGGGTCAGCCTCGTGGCTATAAGGGAGAAGGGGGAAAAGTAGGAAAAAGGAAAAATTTTGGTACGGCGTGAGCCGCACCATTGCCGACGCCAGCCGCACCATTGCCGACGCCCCTGACTCACACTAACGGAATTCCTTACCAACCCTAGATTCCCCAGGGTGGGATACGATGCAATGAGCAGCACCCAGCCGTCTTCATTTACGTCATGCCCCGCCAGGTAGACCTTCGCCACACCTTCGCCACACCTTCGCCACATGCGCGTGCTCACCCACCGTGACCTTTCTCAAACCGCTGACCTTTTTAGGGGGGAGGGGGGAATCGTGTAATTATCAGGTGAGTGACCACGAAGATAGGCTGACACTGCACAGCTGCAATTATGATGGCCACGCCTCTCTAACCTTGGGCGCTCCAACTCGCGCATTCAATCTGCTCCACACGTAATGTGGGACTTGTAACAGGGTGGAAAATAGCCAACTAAAGAAGGGTGTGAAAGTTCCTGAGTAGGTGAGTTAATTCTACATAAGGTCATGTTAGTACGCAAGTAAGATTTTGCATATATTTAAGTTGTTCTGTGTATGTGTGCTGTGTGTCTCTGAGCAGAGTTCCTTGTCAGATTGCTGCACTCCCTGAAAATTGTTGTGCTTGAATTAACCACCAAGAGCATGGCAGGTGCTAACATTTCATCCATCTTGGCTACATTGACAGCTATTACAACTACCTTACATAAAATCGAGGTGTCATTTGACGAACGTCGTGTCATCCCATGGATGCGAAGTCATTGGCACTGGTCCTTCTATTACTCCATAATCTACCTGCTTCTCATCTTTTTTGGCCAGAAAATCATGAAAAACAGAAAACCTTACAACCTCCGCACGGCTCTTTGCTGTTGGTCTGCCGGACTTAGTTTATTCAGTTTGTATGCTACTTTTCATATTCTCCCCAAAACTTATGACATGGTCTTTCTTGGTGGTTTTCAGCATGCCATATGTGACATTAGTTCCTATAGTGGATCTGGAGGTGGAGGAATATGGGCGTTTCTTTTTCCTTTATCTAAGCTTCCCGAGCTTGTTGATACTTCCTTTATAGTGCTTAGGAAGCAAAGGATGGTATTCCTCCATTGGTACCACCATGTCACTGTATTCATCTACTGCTGGTTCAGTTATGCCTATCCCATCTCAACTGGCATTTGGTTTGGTAGTGTCAATTATTCTGTACATGCTATCATGTATGGTTATTATGCCATCAAGGCTAGTGGGCGCTCGCCTCCTAGGTGGTTAGCAAAATCTGTCACGACCGTACAGCTCTCTCAAATGTTTGTAGGAATTATGCTCAACTATTTAGCCATCAAGTCGCTAAACGAGAACAAGACGTGTGCGATGAGCCCCTTCACAATTAGTATCTCCATCTTCTTCTATACAACGTATGCAATTCTGTTTGGGAACTTTTATTACTGGACCTACATCAGTAAGAAAACTAGCAAAGCTACAACTACAAAGAACACTGCAGCTCTGTCTAATGGCGCAGCCTTATCCAATGGTGTTGCCTTGACTAATGCTGCTTTGACTAATGGTGCTATCCTATCTAATGGCACTGGTTTGTGCAATGGCATTTCCCATGGACATGTTCCTCACGCAAATGGCAATACCCAAGGAACTGATCATCACAGGAATGGATTTGCATTACACTCAAAAAACTGACAATGTTTATATTAGCAGGACTACGTTACTAGTGATGATTAGTGTGATTATATGTCTCTATTGTTAAATTATGTCACTATTTTAGTGTGACATCTTGCCTCCGTTTATATACACAAAGTTACCATGTTGATCTGTTATTCATTATTTTATATTATTTATATGCCTGTTGTGGACAGAATCCCAGTTGTATAGTGTATGGATATTACAGTACTGTCACATATGGACACCCAGAGGGTAGTGTCCCATAAAGTGAAGTAGTTGGTAAAAGACTCTCACCTAAAAACTCCTATTGGATGGTGCAGCACAAGGTATTTATTTAATTCAAAAAAAACACAGGAAGTAATTCATATGTTTTAAAAAAACACCCAAGCATCCTTAACTCATATATTCGGGACTCTTAAGTAAGTGATGTGGGGAGGTGATGTGTATATAGTGGTTGTCTGGCAATCCGGCTGCCCTCTTCCCTCATCATCAGCCTTCTTGTTGCAAACAATAGCTAGCGGTGACTCCTCACTGAAGTAGGTAGGATGTGTGTAGCCAAAGGTTAGTGCAGTGGTTAAATTCCAAGCATTATCTGCTAGCCACCTGCTGTGGTTGCCTACACCATACACCAAAAAAAAAGGGCGTGTTCACCAAGTACTTCTTCCTACCCCAACTCTCCACAGATGGTAGTATTAATTTCACTTGCTAACTCTACACCAATTATCAGCATTCTCTTCTAATAAAGTGTATTCATATATAGGGTGTGGGATGAGGTTGAGACTCTTAATGAGGTCATCACAATTGGGGACCACTGATGGTTGATCAACAGCAGTACTAGAGATGCATCTACACACAGTATGCTGGTAATGTGACAATAATGAGTGTATATCATTAGCTTTAGAGTGGCAATTAGGACTATAACTATATGGAGCAATTGTTTTTCCTCAAGTTGGAGTTGTAAGTGCTTCTTCCGATCAGTCTCGCTCGTGCCAGTGTGAACCACTTACCTGACATCCCCTTCAGTGTAATAAAGTAACTAGCTACATACTCTAATACCAATACCATGTTTTTAATTAAGTCATGGAATATGCAATGGCCTTTCTCGAGGCTCAACAGCAACATTTATCTCTTGGGGCAACACAGCACGTAGGAACGTTCTGGACAAGAATTGTGCGTACATGGAAACATCTCGAGATGGGTTTAGTTTTCTGTCACACAATACGAATTATGGTCAGATGTTATGTTTGTGAATATGTCTACATCCACCACCAATGGCTGAATCAACTAAACAGACTGGAGGAGAAGAGCAGACCCTGGCATGATGGTGGAGGGGGTGATCGTGGTACCAAATGAACACAATGCCAGACCTGATGAGGCATAAAGCGTACTTTAGCACTTCCTTTTATCACAGGCTTTTAACAAAAGAGGTTGTATTGACCATGAATAATCTCAAATTGTAAAAGGGGTAAGGATTTGCAGCCCCCCCACCCCTAAATGCCTGGATTACTCAACTGCACATGCATACTGTTCGAGTTATACATGCACCCACTAAACAAACACTTAAACACACACACACTCGCAAAAGACAAGCTGCATGGATAAAGGCCATTGGCCAACACAATAGAAAAATATACAGATAAGCAGAATCCATTGTGTTTTGGCTTGAGACAGTGATCACATCAGTCTTGTTGCCTCATTTCCATTCGAACCGCGGAGTGAACCTTGGGATCCTGCTTCATGACAAATGCCCTATAATAAAAGTTGGAGAATAGGACGAGCATGCTGAATGCATAAAATACACCATAGATACAGAACCCGTAATAGAGCCACCCTATCAAGAGATGGCAGATCACCAGAACAAATTGCAAAATCTGCATTTGCGTAATCCGCTTTTTCCAAGAGAAGTCGTGGAGTGGGCGGAGAGCCGTCAAGAAATAATAACCATACATGACCACATGTACTGCAGAGTTGAGGCCGACGATAGGCACAATGGCAGGTACGGGGTTGAGGAAGTAGGACCAGTCTGCCAGCAGCGTGATGGAGCTGTGGTGGAAGACATGCAGGAATGAGATTTGTCTTCCTTTGTGTCTCAGAACCATGAACACCGTGTCGAGCAGCTCGTAGAGTTTGGATAGCCAGTACACCATCATGCCGTGAGGTATCAATCCTTCGGCATTGTGTCGGGAGAACACGTCACGAACCTGGGGAGTAATCACGTCCACACTTGTATAAATGTCCGGAGTCCCCCCCCCTCCCAAATAATAAATCAATAAATAGACAAACAATAACAACAACAATAGCATAAAAAAGGGAGGGATATTATATACACAAGAACTAAGGAAAGTGGGTGGAGAGCTTAGAGGAGCTCAAGTTTCGAGGTTTTTGTGGAAAATTGTGACCTTCAAATTTGGTAAGGGGTTACAATAAGCTCGTAAATGATTACACAAAACTGGCGAACCCAGCTCCTCGAAAAACAAGCAGCTTGGAAACCAAAAATGCCCACTACCCCCCACTGCTTATGGACTTACTAGACCACAATACGGGTATCATCAGCTGTTCATATGGCCTCAGAGTATTTAGGTTAGTATGTATAGCAACTGGTGACCTCACAAAATGGTGAGATTGAGGTCTCTGACTTTGGGTGCATGTAACTTTATACAACTCGACCTACAGTTATAATAATGAAGGCACGTGAAGCTAAGTAGCCTCCTCCCAATAAGAACACCCATTGTTCCCAAAGCAGTCACATGGCAACAGGTCAGTATCTGAACTACAGCATTCTGTTGAGCTTGTCACTGGCAGCTGGTGCTCTGTATGTCCATGTGGCTACAGGAAGTTCTGGTGCACACTGCACAAAGCAAGACTGGAGCTACTGGTCATGCTGGACCTACTGGTCAGGCCGGAGCTACTGGTCAAACCAGAGCTAGTGGTCAAACCAGAGCTAGTGGTCGGGCCAGAGCTACTGGTCAGGCTGGAGCTACTGGTCGGGCCAGAGCTACTGGTCGGGCTGGAGCTACTGGTCGGGCCAGAGCTACTGGTCGGGCCAGAGCTACTGGTCGGGCCAGAGCTACTGGTCGGGCCGGAGCTACTGGTCAGGCTGGAGCTACTGGTCAAACCAGAGCTACTGGTCAGGCTGGAGCTACTGGTTGGGCCAGAGCTACTGGTCAGGCTAGAGCTACTGGTCGGGCTAGAGCTATTGGTCAGGCTGGAGCTACTGGTCGGGCCAGAGCTACTGGTCAGGCTGGAGCTACTGGTCGGGCCAGAGCTACTGGTCGGGCCAGAGCTACTGGTCAGGCTGGAGCTACTGGTCGCTGGTCAGGAAAGAGCTACTGGTCAGGCTGGAGCTACTGGTCAAACCAGAGCTACTGGTCGGGCCAGAGCTACTGGTCAGGCTGGAGCTACTGGTCAAACCAGAGCTACTGGTCAGGCTGGAGCTACTGGTTGGGCCAGAGCTACTGGTCAGGCTAGAGCTACTGGTCAGGCTGGAGCTACTGGTCGGGCCAGAGCTACTGGTCAGCTGACCATTTGTGGAAGAAAAAAAAAATAGAGGCCAGATTTAAAAGTTGATCCATTGTGTTCCGGCACCCCCCCCCCCTCCCCCCCTCCTCCATCACTGTGATCTTCAACCAAATGCCAGGTGCTAAGAAAGCATGACCACCTTAACTCAGCTTGTACCAGCCTTAACAAGAGACAGGTAACTTCATGGAGGATGGGAAGGGGGGGAGCAGTGCAAACCCAAGGTCAATGTTACTTGCTTTGCTCTAGCATGACAGCCTGCAGACAAATGGACAAAGATCCTAAAACAATGCCTAAAGCTGGGGGGATGTTCTAATATTCACTAAGCTCCCCCCCCCCCCCCCCCCTTTCCTTCTCCATCTCATGTTCAAACTATAACTGCACAAAGGAAGCCATAGATGGGAACAGGGTACCAAGATCAGGACGACGATGGAGATCTCAAGGTTTATGAACAGGTCATGTACTTCTTCCCCATACCTTCCATGCTTGTGGGTTTTAGCTCTAAAATATAGATCTCTCCCACTGCTTTAAATTTGAGGGGGTGGGTTAGGTACTGGATCTGTGGTATGCGAAATGGCATGATTTATAATATAATTAAAGGAACTATCAAGTTTATCTAACAGGAAGTGATGTAATGAGATAATATAGTAATATTCCCACAAACTCTAGTATGCACAATGTTGTAGTTGGCTATGGGTTTAGAGATGGCCATCACAGAGCATGCTGATGAAGTGCAGTGTAGGTTTCTGTTGAGATGATTTTTGATCAAGCAGCAGCTGCAAGTAGACAATTTCACTGCATGTCTAGGGAGGAGCCAAGCTGGAAACCTTATGATTCTGCACATTATGCTATGTTAGCAAGGTTAAGACATTGATCATCCAGCAACCACTTTTCAAGATTCAGCTAGCTCTATATACAGATGGTGTGATTCAGCTTGCTCTATATACAGATGTGATTGAGCTAGCTCTATATACAGATGGTGTGATTCAGCTAGGTCTATATATAGATGGTGTGATTCAGCTAGCTCTATATACAGATGGTGTGATTCAGCTAGCTCTATATACAGATGGTGTGATTCAGCTCGCTCTATATACAGATGGTGTGATTCAGCTAGCTCTATATACAGATGGTGTGATTCAGCTCGCTCTATATACAGATGGTGTGATTCAGCTAGCTCTATATATAGATGGTGTGATTCAGCTAGCTCTATATACAGGTGTGATTCAGCTAGCTCTATATACAGATGGTGTGATTCAGCTAGCTCTATATACAGATGGTGTGATTCAGCTAGCTCTATATACAGATGGTGTGATTCCGCTAGCTCTATATATAGATGGTGTGATTCCGCTAGCTCTATATACAGATGGTGTGATTCAGCTAGCTCTATATACAGATGGTGTGATTCAGCTAGCTCTATATACAGATGGTGTGATTCAGCTAGCTCTATATACAGATGGTGTGATTCAGCTAGCTCTATATACAGATGGTGTGATTCAGCTATATAGCTCTATATACAGATGGTGTGATTCAGCTAGCTCTATATACAGATGGTGTGATTCAGCTAGGTCTATATACAGATGGTGTGATTCAGCTAGCTCTATATACAGATGGTGTGATTCAGCTAGCTCTATATACAGATGGTGTGATTCAGCTAGCTCTATATACAGATGGTGTGATTCAGCTAGCTCTATATACAGATGGTGTGATTTAGCTCGCTCTATATACAGATGGTGTGATTCCGCTAGCTCTATATATAGATGGTGTAGGTCCTCAATATAACAAGCATCGGGGAAAAGACATGCAAAGGGTTTTGTGCAGTCAAGTGCATGAACCAAAGGCACCCACTTACCTGCAGTATTAGCTGGCTTCACTTGGATGTGGCACCCACTTACCTGTAGTATTAGCTGGCTCCACTTGGATGTGGCACCCACTTACCTGTAGCATTAGCTGGCTTCACTTGGATGTGGCACCCACTTACCTGCAGTATTAGCTGGCTCCACTTGGATGTGGCACCCACTTACCTGTAGCATTAGCTGGCTTCACTTGGATGTGGCACCTACTTACCTGTAGTATTAGCTGGCTCCACTTGGATGTGGCACCCACTTACCTGTAGTATTAGCTGGCTCCACTTGGATGTGGCACCCACTTACCTGTAGCATTAGCTGGCTTCACTTGGATGTGGCACCCACTTACCTGCAGTATTAGCTGGCTCCACTTGGATGTGGCACCCACTTACCTGTAGCATTAGCTGGCTCCACTTGGATGTGGCACCCACTTACCTGTATTAGCTGGCTCCACTTGGATGTGGGCACCTACTTACCTGTAATATTAGCTGGCTTCACTTGGATGTGGCACCCACTTACCTGTAGCATTAGCTGGCTCCACTTGGATGTGGCACCCACTTACCTGTAGCATTAGCTGGCTCCACTTGGATGTGGCCCCCACTTACCTGTAGCATTAGCTGGCTTCACTTGGATGTGGCACCCACTTACCTGTAGTATTAGCTGGCTCCACTTGGATGTGGCACCCACTTACCTGTAGTATTAGCTGGCTCCACTTGGATGTGGCACCCACTTACCTGTAGCATTAGCTGGCTCCACTTGGATTTTTCTAAAATCTGTTTGTTTGCCCAACTCAACCAAACTACTTCAATCTTCCTCAGGACAAAGGAATTTGGTTGAAAAGCCACACCCACACCTACATACACTACAACACACACACATACTGCAACATACATACACCCACACTGGCACACACACACACAACATATACACTGCAACACACACATGCGCACACACACTGCAATACACACACACACACACTCACTGGCACACACACACAACATATACACTGCAACACACGCACAGATACACTGCAACACACATACACACACATTGCAACACACACACACACTGCAGCACACACACACTGCAACACTCACACATTGCAACACACACACACTGCAGCACGCACACACTGCAACACACACACACACTGCAGCACGCACACACTGCAACACACACACATTGCAGCACACACACATTGCAGCACACATACACACACTGCAGCACACACACACTGCAACACACACACACACACACTGCAATACACACACACTGCAACACACACACAGATTCACTGCAACACACACACACTGCAGCGCACACACACACTGCAGCACGCACACACTGCAACACACACACACACTCTGCAACACACATACACACTCACTGCAACACAGACACAAATTGAACTGGTAAAAAGAATCTTTTTATTTCGTCATCAACCATTAATAACCATTCTAGGTTCATCTTCTAGGTTCATCTTATTTGATGATGATTTACTCAGTAATTCCTTCTAGAAAGTTAGACAATTTTTTCATGGTAGGCCACCAACCTAATACCTCACCCAACCCTTATTGTATACAAAACAGTTTTACACACACAAATCACCTGCAAGGGAGAGATGAGTAAGTCAAGCATTCTCATAGAATAGTAGTTTGGAGTTTTACTGTAAGTCTGCACACCCTAGCCAGTATTGTTGACATTTCCTTCAGCAAAGATTTTGCTTACCACTACACACAATTGGTAAGAAACTTGGAGACTACATCACGAATGCCACATTTTTCAGCAGACTACCAATTTGCACTGATTAACTACCACCATTATATATAATGGTATAATGGTGGACATTTCCCCTCTTACAAAAGTTACACAAGACCATGCACAAGATAGTGTATTTATATCTTGTGTCCATACAATATACACATGGGAATCAGACAAATACCATTCACATGGGAATCAGACAAATACCATTCACATGGGAATCAGACAAATACCATTCACATAGGAATCAGACAAATGCCATTCTTTAGTTCCCACCTCAGCAAGTCCAATTGCAAATACAACCACAGCATAAAGATTACTCATGGAGCAAATAAGATTGTGCACCATTAAAGGTACTCTGAGCTTCATAGCAGGGACTACTTGTGTGATGGGCTTGTAGAAGAAGACCATGGTTAGGTAGGCCATGATTATTGGAGCACTCCAGCTCGTCCCAAAATTGTAGAGAACTGTAAATATTGAAAGGTAATTTAAATAGAGTGGGAAAATTCAAGTCGTTTAGTTACTAGTGGAGTAGGACAGAGCCATTTCCAAGACGGAGCACTAGGCGGGCAGTAATAGTAAGCGGTCGAAGACGAAGAAAACAACCATTTTTGGCGGCAAAGATAAACCCTTTACCAATCGCTAAGAGGTATTCAGGCCAACAACTCGACACTTCTCCGGCCAAGTCTCCTTTTTGCTGCTGGTCACCTTTTCTCTAGAGAAGCCACTTTCTCTCTCACTCTTCCCGCGAGGCTGTAAAACAGACCTCTGGAGTAGCTATCCGAATGAAACTCGAGTATTGTTTTCCAGGTTATTAAAACCACGTACTTGTTCTCACTTCCCTGTGGAGCTAGCTTTCTCTTTTTTAGCTTCGAATCTGCTGCGGTCATTTTCTCGATATTTCTCTTCACTACGTGACTATTCAAAGTAGCAGGATTGGGAGGAGGAAGTAAACGGCAAGAGTACGCTGAATTTTTATAAAGCTAAGCAGGGGGGGGAAGAATTATATATTTTTCCTTCTTTTTTAACCATAAAATATAATGAGTTATATCAAACAACACGTACAAATAAATACATCAATCCAGAAGTCACTCTTATAAAACAATTCAAGCCTGTCCATCCACCATGGGGGCACAGGGAGGGAGGCGGCTGATCAACATAGTGACATTTCCCCTCCACAAGCAGATGGCTAACCGTTGGAGAAGGTGGCGTGTCGATTCTGCTGGTGGTATTCCCAGGCGTTGTCCCTGAAGCCGGCCAATAGCCCTGATGGTCTCCAACCTTTCCTCGCCCCAACTCCCCAATGACTCCACAGCAACAGGTATGAAGCTGACTCCCACCGAGTGACAAGCGCTTGAATGCGCCGCCATCTTCCAGTCTCTGGCCACTGATAGGGCATGGCCTTGAGTGGTGGCAGCTCCAGAGATCATTGCCTGCTGCAGCGGAGAAATGACTGTTACATCGAGGGCGGCTGGTTGTCCCCTTTTCCATGTGGGGAGGAAGATGTCAGCAGGGCGGCTGGAGGATCCAAAGATTAGAGCCGGTACTTCCTTCCTGGGCGCCAGAGCAGCCAGACTGGGCTGCAGAGAACAGTGCGTCCCTGAGGGAGTTATGTCGGAAAATACGATCCCCATTACCACCACAACCAATCTGGTGGTCACCGAGGGAGTCGGCTTCAGTCCGGCATATGGGGCATTGAGTCCCCTCCTCCATGATCCTGAGTTCCAGCCAGTATTGATGGCACAAACGAAACTCAGCATCGTAAAGGTCGAGGCCGGGAAGGGATGACATTAATCCAGTCACCGCATGAGGTATGGCAGTAGCGAGAGCCAGTGCTTGAGATCGGGTGTTAGGGGCCTATTCGAGAAGGCTATCGTGCTCAGCTTGATCAATAGCATGCGATAGTGACTTCTGTCGAAAATTGACGTCCATATCCTGAAAAGAAACACACTCTGGCTTCGCAGCAGACAAAGCAAGCAACCAGGGCAGAATCTGCATAAGGTGAATCTCGAGGAGTATATCTGAGTATCCTAGAGACCAGTGACTTCGAATCATAACTAAGGAATGCAGCTGGAGTGTGTAACGAAGCCTGCCGAATGTTGAGACCTCCCAGAGAACTTGGAAGGGTGGCTTTTTTCCATGACCAGTCAGACAGTGGGCTACCAGCAAGGTCAGCCAGGGCATCCCGCATGACATTATCGAACATTTTCGAACATTTTCGTAGCCTCATGGAGATGGCAAGGAGGACAGGTGCGGAGGGCAAAAGCTATCTTTGGAAGGGCCAAGCATGACTGTAGCAGTGTTGTCTCCATCTGGGAGTCCTGGAAGTCAAGCAGACGAGCGATTATACCTTCTCCACTTTCCTTACCCTGTTCAAAACGGTAGACTCACAAAACAAGGGCGGTCCAAGACCAAGAGGGGAGCCCAAAACAGCAAATCCACCCTGAGAGATGGGAATATCGGAAGGTAAGGGATTGGGGAGGGGAGTTGAGGTCTCAGGTATGTACAGGAGGGACTTCATCTGATTCAAATGGAGGCCACGTGCAGGATCCTCCTCCTCTATTATTGCCAAAGCAGCACCTAAGTCCTTAGCTGATCCACACAGTGCCCCATCATCCAGGTGTACCATGCATTGATCAGGAGGCCCGGCACCTGTTCCCGGATCTTCTCTACTAGGGGGTGGAGCGCAAGAGAGAAGCCGAGCGGACCTAGAGGGTCACCCTGTTGGATGCCACAACAGCTGAGGATAGACTTATCCAGGAGGGGTTGGGCCCCGTAACACATCTCCATCCAGGCAGACATGGAGGGGATATGAGCTCTCACTTCCTGTCTCACTTCCTGGAACATATTCATTCTGTCAATCCTATTGAATGCATTTGAAAAATCAAGTAGGAGTGTCCATTTCGTCTCGGAGGGATGTCATTATCCAAGGTGAATCGTGCACGTCCGTACGCATTCTAGCTTTAGGACGTGACGCGTGGCAACGTTCGAAAGGGATTATAGATGTATCGTGTGTGATAGTGGAGTAGGGGAAGATGTTGAACATTTCTTTGGTGATGTGCGGGAATTTGAGAGGGATTGGCTGATGCGATGGATGAGGTGCACAGAATTGTAGGGGCAGGACAGTGGCTGGATGAATTTAAAAGAGGGGGTATGGAAAGGTGGCATTGCTTTTGGGGAAAGATGTGGAGGGAGTAAGTGATGCAATGATGGATGGAGGAGGTGGGCGAGTGTGTTATGTATTGGGTAGGGAAGTGGTGGCAGAGGAGAAAGGAACTGTTATAATGTTGAACTGAGGAATGATCTTTGGTCCCCTCCCATTCCCCACTCCTTGAGCAGCGGGACACTCATAACTTAATATTGTGGATAATTTTTACTAATGAAGTATTGTTGATTTTTTAATAGATTTTTATTAGTTACATAGTCCAATACTGTATTGTAATGTGAAGGCCTTAACAGGCTCAGCAATATCAAGATTAAATCATTTATAGGGTTGATTACAAGAAATAGCCATGACTGCTTGAAACACAATACACACATACAGAACACACATACAGAACACAAGCAAAAAATATTTATGTATACACAAAGTATCGAAATTAATTGTGCACAGAGCACATTCTCGTCGACACATTGACCTCAATGTTTTTATTTTATTTTTCATGGTCAACGTACGACGGTTAGATGGATATCCACGAGGGCTCGCTACGCAGCCAATAAGACCAGTGCTCCTCTCCAACCTCCTACTAGTAATGAATGGTGAGCGAAAGTGCGATGAAAGAGTTAGAAACAACAACTAAAGATTTATTTCAACCAGTGCAAGCTTAGAACCCCAGCTCAGTCTCAGGATTGACCGTGACATCATTTCCAGTTTAGAGAACCCGTCTTTAGTTTAGAATGTGTTGGTGACTCCACCATCCGTTCCTGCCAACTATTAACCACGCAACTCATTCTCACACTGCCTGTCCGGTTAGTTTTCTTCCTTCCTTTTGACGACCATTACCGGTTTACATAAGCGTTCAGCTCTCCATTGCTGAGCCTGTTAGGCCACCACATATACTACAGCACAGTGTGAGACTATGTAACAGTAACTAACACTTATATTATCAACAGTACTTCATTAATAATAATATCCATAATAGTTATGAGTGTCACGCTGCTCTAGGAGGGGGGGGAGGGGAGGAAGGGACCAAAGATTATTTTTATTGACTTTACAACACTCATCAGCAGTAAGTGCTAACACGAGATACAAGTTCGAAAAGACTGGAGATGACTGTAGAGGCACACCAAGTGATGGTGAAGCCAGCCTTGGGGTATTAAAGTTAGTTGGGGGTAACTATGTGTGGAATTTGAGAGCAGATAGAGCAGGGCTATGAACAGGGGGAGTTGAGACCAGGAAATTGTTCCACAGGATGTAGACGGTACCTTTATGATAGTATATTGGTAGTGCATTCCACAAGTGCATCACTCGAATGTAGAAGTGATGTGTGGTTGTGGTGTGTGTGGTTGTGGTGTGTGTGGTTGTGGTGTGTGTGGTTGTGGTTGTTGTGGTGGGTGTGGTT
This sequence comes from Cladorhizidae sp. MBARI D1340-BT2, assembly GCA_028752905.1. NCBI lineage: Eukaryota > Metazoa > Porifera > Demospongiae > Poecilosclerida > Cladorhizidae > Cladorhizidae sp. MBARI D1340-BT2. Next base: position 2,703,444 of record JAQNBH010000002.1, on the reverse strand, counting down.
GTAGTGTGGCTGAATTTTTCAATTTTTGTCAAATGATGTTTGTGCCAGCAGCTCTAGTGGGTAGAGATGAAAATGAAATCTAATTGATTAGAGCCGCTACATGAAGGGCAGCAGATTAATCTAGAGTCATAAAATGTGGAGTAGTCATTACCAATGAACTTTGTGGCCCTTTGCTGGACTCTTTCTAGACATATAATGTTCTTTATTAGATGAGATCTCCAAAGTTGGGAGCAGTGTTACTGCATACTAAAGATAAAATGTCGAGGCATAATCTCAGAGATGATGATGTTGAAGAAGTGGAAGAATTGAACCTCCTTTCAGTTTGCTTCAGATGACCTCACTGGCTCTTGTGGCTGGGAAGTTTTGTATGCTTGTGTTGATGCCGAGAGCATTGGACCTCTAGCCCTAGCCCTAGCCCTCTGGTGGCCTGTCGACTAACTGCTCTTTAAGAACCTTGTCTGATGCAGCCACACCTCCACAACTAAGAAAGGAGGTGGTGGTCGGGCGAAACATAATTTTTGCCGCTGCAAAAATATTGCAATCTAATCAGAACACAAATTCCCAGTGGGAGGAATTTGAATTTGCTAGAACATACTCTATCTTGTGTAAAGGGTGTTTTTCCATCCATACGACACCAGAAATTAGGGACTTCACTGCTGGTAGCAATCAACCACACCTACAGCCTATTACAGGTGTAACATTTTAGCACACAAAGAACACTTACAACATCTCAGGCATCTTTACTGCAACTGATTAATTAACATATCTCTCTATAACTATATAGTTCATAGGTGGCTATCATTCTTAATAATGATGTAATAATGAGTCACTAATTGCAATCTCACATAGTGCAGAAGCTCATCCCAAGCTTTACATACATGTAGGTTCCATAGTGAGGGTAACATCTCTGTGGAGTTTCAGCAGGTGGGAAGATAGTGATGTGGTCCACTCCAGGTGTGTGTCATGACCGTCCCAGTGGTGTGGTCCACTCCAGGTGGGTGTCATGACCGTCCCAGTGGTGTGGTCCACTCCAGGTGGGTGTCATGACCGTCCTAGTGGTGTGGGCCACTACTCCAGGTGGGTGTCATGACGTCCCAGTGGTGTGGTCCACTCCAGGTGGGTTTCATGACTGTCCCAGTGGTGTGGTTCACTCCAGGTGGGTGTCATAACCGTCCCAGTGGTGTCCACTCCAGGTGGGTTCCATGAAGTGGTGTGGTTCCCACTCCAGGTGGGTTCCATGACTGTTCCAGTGGTGTGGTCCACTCCAGGTGGGTGTCACGACCGTCCCAGTGTGGTCCACTCCAGGTGGGTGTCATGACTGTCCCAGTGGTGTGGTCCACTCCAGGTGGGTGTCATAACCGTCCCAGTGGTGTGGTCTCCACTCCAGGTGGGTGTCATGACCGTCCCAGTGGTGTGGTCCACTCCAGGTGGGTGTCATAACTGTCCCAGTGGTGTGGTCTCCACTCCAGGTGGGTGTCATGACCGTCCCAGTGGTGTGGTCCACTCCAGGTGGGTGTCATGACCGTCCCAGTGGTGTGGTCCACTCCAGGTGGGTGTCATGATCGTCCCAGTGATGTGGTCCACTCCAGGTGGGTGTCATGCCTGTCCCAGTGGTGTGTTCCACTCCAGGTGGGTGTCATGAGTGTCCCAGTGGTGTGGTCCACTCCAGGTGGGTGTCATGACTGTCCCAGTGGTGTGGTCCACTCCAGGTCGGTGTCATGACCGTCCCAGTGGTGTGGTCCACTCCAGGTGGGTGTCATGACCGTCCCAGTGGTGTTGTCCACTCCAGGTGGGTGTCATGACCGTCCCAGTGGTGTGGTCCACTCGTGTCATGACCGTCCCAGTAGTGTAGTCCACTCCAGGTGGGTGTCATGACCGTCCCAGTGGTGTAGTCCACTCCAGGTGGGTGTCATGACCGTCCCAGTGGTGTAGTCCACTCCAGGTGGGTGTCATGACCGTCCCAGTGGTGTGGGCCACTCCAGGTGGTTCCATGGCCATTGTGTTTGCTGTTTCGCTATCTTGTGGCTTCGGAATGTCTGTGTCAAAGGCAGCTGACATACACAATTCTCTATCGATTACAATTCTCAATTTCATGATTGAGCAAGCACTTAATCTATTTCACCACCCAACCCTCCTTTCCATTGGGGGGTTCCAACTTCCCAGCAAGGGGTACAGAGAACCAAACAGTACCACCTACCGAATATTGCATCGTGAACGTGTGCTGGTCATAAGTGCACTTTTGCATATGTGCAGCAGATGCGGTTGCTTCCACATAGTCTCCGAGTTTTGCTAATTTAGCCTGCAGGTTCTCAGGGGGTGACAGAACAGCTGAAGTGGATGAGTGGGTGGATGTATGATAGGCATATAGGATGAGTGGGTGGATGTATGATAGGCATATAGGATGAGTGGGTGGATGTATGATAGGCATATAGGATGAGTGGGTGGATGTGTGATAGGCATATAGGATGAGTGGGTGGATGTATGATAGGCATATAGGATGAGTGGGTGGATGTGTGATAGGCATATAGGATGAGTGGGTGGATGTATGATAGGCATATAGGATGAGTGGGTGGATGTGTGATAGGCATATAGGATGAGTGGGTGGATGTGTGATAGGCATATAGGATGAGTGGGTGGATGTGTGATAGGCATATAGGATGAGTGGGTGGATGTGTGATAGGCATATAGGATGAGTGGGTGGATGTGTGATAGGCATATAGGATGAGTGGGTGGATGTGTGATAGGCACATAGTGTGAGTGTGTGGATGTGTGATAGGCATATAGGATGAGTGGGAGGATGTGTGATAGGCATATAGGATGAGTGGGTGGATGTGTGATAGGCATATAGGATGAGTGGGTGGATGTGTGATAGGCACATAGGATGAGTGGGTGGATGTGTGATAGGCATATAGGATGAGTGGGTGGATGTGTGATAGGCATATAGGATGAGTGGGTGGATGTGTGATAGGCATATAGGATGAGTGGGTGGATGTGTGATAGGCATATAGGATGAGTGGGTGGATGTGTGATAGGCATATAGGATGAGTGGGTGGATGTATGATAGGCATACAGGATGAGTGGGTGGATGTGTGATAGGCATACAGGATGAGTGGGTGGATGTGTGATAGGCATATTGGATGAGTGGTAAATATTTTCCCAGTCATCTCATTGGTCAGCATAATTTCATAAAAGTTGTAGAAGTGACTGGTTGATTCGCTGGATCATTCCATCTCTGCACGTGCAGCAGTTCTGGACTTCTTCATCCATAAATGCTTCCAAGCCGTGCAAGAACTGTGCTTTCAAATTTGCTCCCTTAATCTGAGTGCAAGATTGCAGGCTGGCCAAATGTAGAGAACAACTTTGTGAGTTCCCTTGTGAAGTGGCTTGTTTGGTCAGGCATGCTATTGCTTCTCCCCACTTCATGAAGTATATAAATAGTGATTGTTATTACGAGAGATGGGCACTTCCAGCACATCGACAGCTAGCAAGGTTTGCCAATGCGAACATTTTTCAATGGTGCCCGTTGGTGCATTGTGAGCTCCGACTGCTGCCACTCTTCACACTCTACAACATAATCGCTGAAGAGTTCTCTCTGCACCTCCAGTCCTGCAGCTGATCTATCATGTTTACGCACGAGTCGTTTGTGCGTAGGCAAACTAAAGGACAGACAGTCACAGCGTTGGACGTGGGTTGGGTATGTAGCATCAGCAGAGAATACACAATCGGTTTACATGCCTGCGTCAAGGGTAGTGCCTCACTCTTGACTACGAGGTGGATTTGACATACCTGGTTCAGCTTGTGTCACTCCTGAGATAACACTAATAGTTTGTTGAGCTTCTCGAAGTTCAGTGGTAGAATACCGAGGCAAGACTAGTGTCTAGTCATGAGAGTGCATTAATGATGAGCAAACCCTTTTGTTACACCTCTTGCCAATTATACTCCCATAGAGCTAATTCCAACCAAAAGCATACCCAAACCTTTTGGGCTGAAAGCCACTACAGGTGCGTAGTGCATAAATATTGTCCAAGAAGGCAACAATGAAATTGCTTTACTGCATATATGATTGTCAAACATTCTCTCTGAATTACGCTGTACTGCCGCGTGTGTTAGTGACTGGCATAAGTGATGATGTGTCTGTCCTGTTTTGACACTTAACACTGCTACAATACATACAGCACTTGCACCTGTTTGCAGATAGAATTCTGTGGACAACTGATCAAAATGGCGGCATGCCAAGATAGGATTACTAACGGTGTTCTTTCAAGGTGTTGAGCGATACCTTGCAGTTCTGGTCACAAGAAAATGGCGTGCCCTTCTTGGTCAAAGGGTTGAGTGGTGCGATATCTGAAAGTCTGGGTATAATTATATCTCCGATAGTTGAATGCAAGTCCAATAGAGTGGCCGACTGCCTTGACGTCCATTGGTTCTGGAATTTGTAATACTACTTCGATCTCTTGTGGATCTGAGGACACGCCTACTCCCATAAAGGTGTGGTCAGATATGAAACTGTAAGGAGTCCGATTGGTATTTCTTCCCTCGTAGTGTGAGGCCGGCATCCAACAGTCGTTCAAAGACTTTACGCAGGTGAGGGCCTTGTTATTTTTCATCTGGGAAGTGCACTTAATATCATCCAAAGTAAATTGTCACAAAGGGAAAAACCTCTTAACATTTTATCCATAAGTCGTTGAAAGGAGCTGGGTGCTCAGTCAGCCCAAATGACATTCATTTAAAAACTGTTAAACTGGAACAAACTCATTCAAGGGAAGCATCTTCTGTGGCATTCTTAATAAGTCCCTAAATGACTTCTTTGGCCGCTGGTGCCATCCCCAAGGGCTAGAGCCTTCTTCTATTAGGCCCTGCTGCAGTAAGTTTCAATTTCCTCTCGATAATGTGCTGGTGTTCGACGTGGAGGGACTTTGAATTGTCCTTTGTTGTTCTAGAGTGCAAGGCAGCCTCTGATGCACCTCTGGAATAAAGCTTGGCATTTCTGTACAATTTCTGGGAGAATAGGCTCAGACATTCAGGCGATTCAAAACTGGCTGATTTGTGATACTTTGGCACTGCACATTCCTCAGCTAGGTCTCTCCCCAGGTGTTCAAGCAATAGCACATACTCTACCCTCTATTTTTCGTGCAGCTTTAAAAATCAGTAAAAAAGGGCTTACTTTCGTATATTTTGCTGCTGCAGTGGTATTACAGACCATGGTTCTTAAAATCAACGCCCAGAATTACCGGTGATACTAAAGTATCCAAGACAACATCATCGTGTTTAACTTGTAGCTCACCAATGTGTATGGGAATGCAGATATAGCTAGCTGTTGTCCTGACGCTGTCATAGGTTTTAGTTGTGTTGGGCCTTCAATGTGGACAAATTATTTTGCCAGTGAGAGAAGCTCTTTCCTCATCAATGACACTGGTGATCTCTACTCCAACCCCACCTAACCTCCCCATTGTAACAGCCATTTTGGATTAACAGTCTGCTACGTTCATGATGCTCACATAGCGAGCGCTCATTGGGTTAGGTAGGGACTCCTGTTGCCCTGACAGACAGCCATTATTCATTTACCTGGTAGCAGCTTTTTTATGTCTCGCTTTCCCTCACCTAAACCAGAAATAATGGTCAGGTCCTTTCTGATTGCTCAGATGGCAATCACTGCAAGTGTTCTGTTTGGCTGCATTCAAAACAGCCGTCTTGGTGGATAGTGCTGTGGACTGTTCATCAGGTGACGTGTTTCTGATGGCGGCATAAATGATGAGGAGCTATTAAGTACTTGTTTTATTAATATAGTTGTGTGGTCAGTCGGGAGTTGAACTTGTCGTTAGCTTTAGTTATTTATTAATGTATTTTAATTAGTTATTATTTTTGTATTTTTGTAATTGTTATAAAATAAAATTTTATATAAATATGATTTTATATATACGGTATATATATATATTTATTTATATATATATAATTATATATATTATACGGTATATATATATATAATTATATATATTATACGGTATATATATATATAATTATATATATTATACGGTATATATATATAATTATATATATTATACGGTATACATATATTATATTATATAATGATCTGGTCCATTAGAGAAGCTACCTCGCTGTGGGTGTCTCTGAAACAGCATCACTTGGACTTGGTCCATCAAGTGTCATTACTAATCGAGCCCCCCCCCCATCCTCAACACAGCAGCCTCCAGTGTATATAGTTCTCTCCTGTCACTCTCAGTTGCTACCCCACACTATCTGGGAGTCCTGCTACAAACTGATAACTGATTGTGGGAGTTTCTCTCTAATGTTTGATCTAGCCAATTCATGAACAAACACAGACAGCATTTCTCCAATAACACACCTTATGTTTGTGAAAGTGTTCCAGCAACACAAACTCCATTAGGCTAAGTGCAGCAATTTCCTTCTGGGCTTCTTGGATGTAGCGTATCTCCTTGTAAGGGACTAAGTTCAAGCCATTATTATTGCCGGTGCCACCCCTTCCAAGAGTGTCAAAAGTTAGCATGTCTTTAAAAACACCGTTATTAAGATTAAGGATTCTGTAAATGTTCATTGTTCTTATGTTGGTCCCTTTGAGTCAGTCCTAAATATATATATATATATATATTTGTCTTTAGAAACATACAGTGATGGGTCTTTCCTCTGGCATGTGAGCTGGCTTCTTGGTGAGGTGGCCAAGGTCACCATCTTCATCATATTCCATTTTATAAGTAAAGAAAGGACTTGTGTGGAATTCCGATAGTCGACTACACTGTGAAACTCCAAGTTTTGCACTTCTTTTTGTTATCAAGATATATGCAAGACCACTGGACAATGTTGCTAACTGAACCTCGATGCCTTAGACCAAATTGTATCTATTGTCACTATCACTAAATAAGTTGGCTTTTCCCCTCTCAGAAACTGCGTGGCCATGGCAATGCATTGGACAGTTTGGAGTCTTCTGGTAATAAAATTATGACGAAAGGTCATAGTACGCATGTTATATGTTGGAAACAGCTCTTGGGGTCTGTCCTTCAACTTACATACTCACCATCACCATTCCAAGTTGTCAATGTGCTTGTAAAGTTTACATACGATAGATACAAGATCCTCCTGACGACGAGAATTCAAGCTTTTATGGTCTTTACGCTCCATGCTCACTACCTTCCCGAAGGATTCCAGGCAGCTTGAAGCATTTTTGTGGTCAAAATTGTCTGAAGACACATTTATGACATTAAGAAGTATCCAAAGTGAGTGTTAGCAGAGAGACTTTTGGCCGCCATTTAAAAACAACAATATATATTGACCAAGATCTTGAAGTGGTGCTTTTGCGCAGGCAAAACCAAGGTTTTCATCCTGCTCCCGACTGAGGCCTCGCTCGCTCGCCAGCCAAAGCAGCTGCTGCTTTCACTGTTTATGTAGTTCCCATTTATGACGCACTGTTTTCAAGTCCACAAGGACTTGTAGCTGCACCTTTACCAAACATTGTTTGGGTTAGTCGAGTTCTCCTTGCAACTGCTTGAAGGCTGTGTAGTTTATGGGTACAGACAACAATGCAACACAATATGCTCCCCATTTGTGCTAATGTTGGTGCTAATCAGTGGCATCTGCTAGTCAACAATAACTTCAGGAGGCATAATTGTAGGCGTGGTTATGGTGGAGGTGTGCAAAATACTTGGGCTGCAATACGGGCATGGTTATGGTGGAGGTGTGCAAAAGACTTGCCTTACTGGGAGGCGTGCAATGCGGCAGGATAATGCACTGGACCTGTAGAATGAGCTTCCCTCCATGAGTTAGCAATGATATGCCTCAGTGGTCCTGGTTATACAACCCCACAAGCTAATTCTACAGAAGTAGACCCAGCCTACATTGAGGGCCGTCCCTTGAGAGAGAGACCCAGCCTACATTGAGGGCTGTCCCTAGAGAGAGAGACCCAGCCTACATTGAGGGCCATCCCTCTTGAGGATTCAGAATGAAAGGCACAAATGAATGGACATCACATAGTTCAGCTCTGTTGTCTGTTGGGTGTGTCTATTCCCCATCAATGTTATATACTAGGACAAATATACATTATATAATATATGTAGTGTAGAGTGTTTAAAAACCATGGAGACTCAGAAGCTCCAAGATGGACTTTGTAGAACTCTTGACTTGGCCTCTGTTCAAAGTCAACACATGTTAAGGATTGACCCCTCAACATGCCTGTACTCATGTGGTCCGCAATTTAGACTAACCTTTACCACATGTCATGTACACCCATGTCGTCCACATGTCATGTACACCCATGTCATCCACATGTCATGTACACCCATGTCGTCCACAAGTCATGTACACCCATGTCGTAAAAGCAAGATATATAAAACCCACACCATTCTAAATGGTTGTGGTCTTTATAGGGTAGTTAATAAAACTTATACTACATCACATGATCTGTGGTTGGTTAATAACTATGTTACATAAGCTACACTTTTAACCGCATGTAGTTTAGCGCATGCGCAATGTAGTATAAGTAAGATAGCCTATACTCCACTCGCGGGTTATGCGCCAGTGTAACCTACTCATTTGCGGTTACATCCCGAGGCTTTGCCTCGGGGTAACCGCAAACTCGGAGGTTACATAGGCCATAACCCACTCTTTTGAATAGGCTATCCTATACAAATGAGAGGAGAATATTTTTAAAAACTTATTAACACAAAACAGTTATCCAGTTCAGTTATGGAACAAGTCCAGTCCTGACCGGCCCACCACCACAGGTGTTGCGTTCCCTCATTGTATATACAGACGCTGAAGAAAGGTACGCTCTCACCTTCACCTCCACAGTACAGGGTTGTTTTTGGGGGGGGGGGAGGGGGGTCCAGTATATAGCAGGCTCACACGGGTCCTAGCATCTCTGATGAAGGCTAGAGCATCTGGTTGAAACTTCGCGGGAATACAATTTCAAGTTGATTATTGAGAAGTTATTACTAATAATTTATTATTATTATAAATGCGTTATTATTATAAATGCGTGCAGGGGTAATCTTATGTATACATCCTTGTATACATCCTTGTATACATCCTTAATTACATCCTTAATTACCCCATTAATTACATCCTTAATTAGGTGGGTCATACCCAAGTATGTATAACTTGAACAAACAAAGAAAACTAAACCATATAAAAGCGTCATGTGTATATGTACGTACACGCACGCACAATTATTAAAATCAAATATGACACAGACGAAAGAGAAAGAGTTACAATGTGGAGAGCTCTGTCTCCAACACCAACAGAGCCACATGTTGCACATCCCCTCAGAGGGACTGGTAGCCGCCACTTCCTTCCCTGCCAGCATACTTCAGACAGGGAGAGATGGCAAACATGAAGCCATCCTAGTTGGGGGGGGGGGGGGGGGGGGGAGGAGATATAATACTTGCTGTGGACACTTGTATTGCCATTGAGCATCTATAAATGCATATATGAATTACAGTATAGCACTCTCTTCATATGCTCTACTGTACAATATCTACTGCAGCATTTCATGGATTACCACTAAAATTGTTGCCTGTCAGCGAAGTACACAGCAGCAGCTGCAAGTCTTGCAAGTCTTAACCAAAAAAAATTAAGGGGGAAAAAGTGCTGAATAGATGTTGTGGTTTACCATTTAAAGAACCACAACCTTTGCACACATTCATGCTGTGCTCCTGACACGATTTATATGCTAGCCAGTGCAGGTGCTTTCTGGTGGTAGTGTTTGCTTTGCCATATTATGTTTATCTCTTGGAACTGCAAACTGGAATGTGAAGTAAGGTCAGTGCACCAAATCCGTTATGTTACCAACATCACTTGAATGGCTATAACAACTGTCATCCATAGAGCTATACAAACAGTGATGTCCGAGATATATATATTTTTAAGTGGACTTAGTTATGTGAAGGGACGATGAACTAGTAGGTGATTAAAACACTTGTGGTTACCACTTTATAGCTCCGTAGATTCTGCACACTTCATCTTGATATATCTATTGTGTGCTCTCTTGTTATACTAAAACATTTCTCATAGCTACGTATAACTATAGCCTACTGGAGCCACACATTTATCTCCAGGTTGCCAGGTGCTAGACTGCTGAAATTAGCACTAGTGTCTAGCGGAACATGTTTTTTCATTAGTGCTACAACTTGGGTATGGTCAAGCGGGTTGGAAAATAAATTTTAAAAGAAATTCATTTTCCAACCATGACTTGCCGGGTACTATAATCAACCACTTCATGCAGTGACGCCTTCTAATGGCAAACCTCTTTTCAAAGTTGGGCTATATTATGTTTTAACGGAGCTCTCAGCGCCATGAGAAAGCTGTAGCTCCAAAGATGGACTGGTCTAGGCTTGCTCCTAGGAAGGAAGTCCAAAGGTGAAGTTGGTTAATAAGTTTGAGAGCCACCCTTAGCAACCTAGGATATATGTTGAGACCACTATTGCTACAAACCACAGCTGCACATCTGGCAGCTGCTCTGCAAGATGACTGCCACATTAGTCAACACAGGACGTTCACAGATGGAAACTTACATGATTGACATTGGTTCTCTAGGGGCCTCCAGAGGCGTGTATACCACCCCCTACACAGCTAAAAACTCTTTTTAGTCGAGATGATGATTCTTGTGACTGGCTCACTATTGGCATCCTTCAGGTGCCAGGTGTACTATGGCTGGGTATGTCAGAAAGTTTTTCGGAGCTTCATATGCTGTGGAGGATTCCCTGCACTAATAGAAGGCTGGGGAGAGGGCTAGAAGTCCCATGCAAGCTAGCAGCAAGAAGCTCACCAGGTAATTATGGACAGCTACAGACAATAGAAGCTAATAAATAGACGTGCTCATATGTACTTGCAAAATTCTTGCCTCGATGGTTTATTGGAATACGTTGCCTAGGCAGTGCAGCTTATATGCATGTGCATAATTGGTACCTACTTTAATGACACTGACATCAGCACTTCACAGTGGAGCACCCTAAGGTCGCCTAACAAAGATTGTTTATAACAACAAGGAAATAGCACTTAACAACTCGACGTGAGCTAAACATGGAGAGGCTTAACAACCAGTTTACAGTTACTAATAATTAACCCCCCCCAAATTAAGATTGCAATCAATCAGCAACTATGCAGCAGGTTTCAGGACTGGAGAGACTTCCCTTCATTTCATTGTTGACAACTACATTAGTGATAACTAGAGTGAGTTGACAACTATGCATGTACAGCCAGCCACCCCTTACCTTCTCTGCATGCACATCCATCCACCCCTTACCTTCTATGCATGCACATCCATCCACCCCTTACCTTCTATGCATGCACATCCAGCCACCTCTTACCTTCTATGCGTGCACATCCAGCCATCCCTTACCTTCTATGCATGCACATCCAACCACCCCTTACCTTCTATGCACCCTTACCTTCTATGCATGCACATCCAGCCACCCCTTACCTTCTATGCATGCACATCCAGCCACCCCTTACCTTCTATGCATGCACATCCAGCCACCCCTTACCTTCTATGCATGCACATCCAGCCACCCCTTACCTTCTATGCATGCATATCCAACCATTCCTTACCTTCTATGCATGCACATACAGCCAACCCTTACCTTCTATGCATGCACATCCAGCCACCCCTTACCTTCTATGCATGCACATCCAGCCACCCCTTACCTTCTATGCATGCACATCCAGCCACCCCTTACCTTGATAAGGAGGGGGATCATTTTCCAGAAGGCATAATTAGGAATGATCTCTGTGCCGGTGGCTCCCTTCACCGTGTAGTTCACTATCCCCCCGATAATGAAGTACGCCAAGATGGCTACCAAGAGCCTGTAGCGTAGAAAAGGCAATTATAAAACACTCAACAAAATAATGCAATACACTCAACACTATTAAACTATTAATTGGTTATAAGAGCCACCCTTATTATAACCCCCAGTCTCATTAATTGGTTATAAGTCACCCTCTAATTATAAACCCCCATCTCATTAATTGGTTATAAGAGTCACCCTCCTATTATAATCCCATCCCATTAAGAGCCGCCCTCCCAATTATAATCCCGTCTCATTAATTGGTTATAAGAGCCACCCCTATTATACTCCCCAGTCTCATTAATTGGTCATAAGAGCCGCCCTCCAATTATAATCCCGTCTCATTAATTGGTTATAAGAGCCAACCCTATTATAATCCAGTCTCATTAATTGGTTATAAGAGCCAGCCTCCAATTATAATCCCATCTCATTAATTGGTCATAAGAGCCGCCCTCCAATTATAATCCCATCTCATTAATTGGTTATAAGAGTCACCCCTATTATAATCTCGTCTCATTAATTGGTTATAAGAGTCACCCCTATTATAATCCCGTCTTATTAATTGGTCATAAGAGCCGCCCTCCCAATTATAATCCCGTCTCATTAATTGGTTATAAGAGTCGCCCATTATAACCCCCAGTCTCATTAATTAGTTATAAGAGCCACCCCTATTATAACCCTTACCTTCTCTGCATGCACATCCAGCCATCCCTTACCTTCTATGCATGCATAAGAGCCACCCCTATTATAACTACCAGTCTCATTAATTGGTTATAAGAGTCACCCCTATTATAACTCCCAGTCTCATTAATTGGTTATAAGAGCCAACCCTATTATAAGAGCCAACCCTATTATAACTCCCAGACTCATTAATTGGTTATAAGAGCCACCCCTATTATAACTCCCAGTCTCTCGCCCTCCAATTATAATCTCACTAATTGATTATAATCTCCACCCTCCTCAGCAGTGTCCATGTCAACAGCTAGAAGAGTCTCTATCCAGACTTGCTCTAGACTTTCCATCCATTGCTAAAATGCCAAGCTGCAGTGATTGAATCAGCTCCACTGAAGTAAGACTACATCAGCAAAAACTGACATAAAGGAATCCATCCAAGAGCACCCCTTTTTCCATCCTCACCACATCAAGCTGGAAGCAGTTTCTTTTGAAGTTATTTTAATATACAGCAGTCTACTGGGCACGTGCAAATATACAGCAGTCTACTGGGCATGGGCAAATATACAGCATCTACTGGGCATGGGCAAATACACAGCATCTACTGGGCATGGGCAAACATACAGTCTACTGGGCATGTACAAATATACAGCATCTACTGGGCATGGGCAAACATACAGCATCTACTGGGCATGTACAAATATACAGCATCTACTGGGCATGGGCAAATATACAGCATCTACTGGGCATGGGCAAATATACAGCAGTCTACTGGGCATGGGCAAATATACAGCAGTCTACTGGGCATGGGCAAATATAAAATATCTGGTGTTTGTTTAGTACAGTATGGGCAAGGCTATCTATCAGCAAGCAAACTTTTACAGGTTATAGCTCTAATATGGGAAAGTACGTAGCAAGCATCCTCTAGGCTGTCCTGATTGGACTGCATAGATGTGTGAGCGCCCAATACATAGATATTGTTGATGTCATGGGTGTGGCCTAGCCGATATGGGCAAAGATCAACTTGTAACCTTGCGCAAAGCTGGTCTATGACATGGAAACTTTAGTAAGCCGGAGAATGGAGAGCATCAAGACCAAGCAGAAGTGTCTAGTGAGCCTGGGAATGGAGGGCATCAAGACCAAGCAGAAGTGTCTAGCGAGCCTGGGAATGGAGGACATCAAGACCAAGCAGAAGTGTCTAGCGAGCCTGGGAATGGAGGACATCAAGACCAAGCAGAAGTGCCTAGTGAGCCTGGGAATGGAGGACATCAAGACCAAGCAGAAGTGTCTAGTGAGCCTGGGAATGGAGGACATCAAGACCAAGCAGAAGTGCCTAGTTAGCCTGGGAATGGAGGACATCAAGACCAGTGCCTAGTGAGCCTGGGAATGGAGGGCATCAAGACCAAGCAGAAGTGTCTGGGAATGGAGGACATCAAGACCAAGCAGAAATGTCTAGTGAGCCTGGGAATGGAGGGCATCAAGACCAAGCAGAAGTGGCTAGTGAGCCTGGGAATGGAGGGCATCAAGACCAAGCAGAAGTGTCTAGTGAGCCTGGGAATGGAGTGCATCAAGACCAAGCAGAAGTGTCTAGCGAGCCTGGGAATGGAGGGCATCAAGACCAAGCTAGTGAGTCTGGGAATGGAGTGCATCAAGACCAAGCAGAAGTGTCTAGTGAGCCTGGGAATGGAGGACATCAAGACCAAGCAGAAGTGCCTAGTGAGCCTGGGAATGGAGGGCATCAAGACCAAGCAGAAGTGTCTAGTGAGCCTGGGAATGGAGGACATCAAGACCAAGCAGAAGTGCCTAGTGAGCCTGGGAATGGAGGGCATCAAGACCATTGTCTAGCGAGCCTGGGAATGGAGGGCATCAAGACCAAGCAGAAGTGTCTAGTGAGCCTGGGAATGGAGGGCATCAAGTCCAAGCAGAAGTGTCTAGTGAGCCTGGGAATGGAGGGCATCAAGACCAAGCAGAAGTGCCTAGTGAGCCTGGGAATGGAGGACATCAAGACCAAGCAGAAGTGTCTAGTGAGCCTGGGAATGGAGGACATCAAGACCAAGCAGAAGTGTCTAGTGAGCCTGGGAATGGAGTGCATCAAGACCAAGCAGAAGTGTCTAGTGAGCCTGGGAATGGAGGGCATCAAGACCAAGCAGAAGTGTCTAGCGAGCCTGGGAATGGAGGGCATCAAGACCAAGCAGAAGTGCCTAGTGAGCCTGGGAATGGAGGACATCAAGACCAAGCAGAAATGTCTAGCGAGCCTGGGAATGGAGGACATCAAGACCAAGCAGAAGTGTCTAGTGAGCCTGGGAATGGAGGGCATCAAGACCAAGCAGAAGTGTCTAGTGAGCCTGGGAATGGAGGGCATCAAGACCAAGCAGAAGTGTCTAGTGAGCCTGGGAATGGAGGACATCAAGACCAAGCAGAAGTGCCTAGTGAGCCTGGGAATGGAGGACATCAAGACCAAGCAGAAGTGTCTAGTGAGCCTGGGAATGGAGGACATCAAGACCAAGCAGAAGTGTCTAGTGAGCCTGGGAATGGAGGACATCAAGACCAGTGTCTAGCGAGCCTGGGAATGGAGTGCATCAAGACCAAGCAGAAGTGTCTAGAGAGCCTGGGAATGGAGGACATCAAGACCAAGCAGAAGTGTCTAGTGAGCCTGGGAATGGAGGACATCAAGACCAAGCAGAAGTGTCTAGTGAGCCTGGGAATGGAGGCCATCAAGACCAAGCAGAAGTGTCTAGTGAGCCTGGGAATGGAGGGCATCAAGACCAAGCAGAAGTGCCTAGTGAGCCTGGGAATGGAGGACATCAAGACCAAGCAGAAGTGTCTAGTGAGCCTGGGAATGGAGGACATCAAGACCAAGCAGAAGTGACTAGTGAGCCTGGGAATGGAGGACATCAAGACCAAGCAGAAGTGCCTAGCGAGCCTGGGAATGGAGGACATCAAGACCAAGCAGAAGTGTCTAGTGAGCCTGGGAATGGAGGGCATCAAGACCAAGCAGAAGTGGATATAAAAGCAACACATAAATCTTCTCCTAGAGAGAGCTCAAACTCGCCAACTTCTTTGCAAACAACGCAACTAATGTGGAGATTACGTACTTCAGAATCATCAATGTCAGTTTTTATGATGCCCACGCTCACTGCAGGCACATAGCAACCTCCACTCTGGTGTATTTTAGTGCGAAGGTTCCAGCTACTGAGGGTGTGGTTTCACACAGAATGCTTTGGTAGGAGTGTAATGTGTGGTCGCATTTTTTCCTCGTCTATCAACTTCAACATGGCAAAACCTGCAAGACCTGTTTAACAAATGCCTGGTTTTTGTTTTATTTTTGCGGGGTGGGGAAGGGAGATGGCCCCCTGCCCGCTACACCAGTATATGGGGTGTGGTTATAACAAGTAATGGGGTGTGGTTATAAGATTGTGGCTTCTTTTATTTCTCACCTCTTACAAAAAAAGAAACATTGGAGAGGGTGGGTGTGGTTACTTACAATATTTGAAAGGTAGGTGTGGCCACAGATTAGACAGATCTGACCTCATACACTAGCAAGTTAACAAAGACAACCAGCCACCATTGCAGTAGCAAGATAGCCAAGACAACCAGCAACCATTGCAGTAGCAAGATAGCCAAGACAACCAGCAACCATTGCAGTAGCAAGATAGCCATGACAACCAGCAACCATTGCAGTAGCAAGATAGCCAAGACAACCAGCCACCATTGCAGTAGCAAGATACCATGACAACCAGCAACCATTGCAGTAGCAAGATAGCCAAGACAACCAGCAACCATTGCAGTAGCAAGATAGCCAAGACAACCAGCAACCATTGCAGTAGCAAGATAGCCAAGACAACCAGCAACCATTGCAGTAGCAAGATAGCCAAGACAACCAGCAACCA
Organism: Cladorhizidae sp. MBARI D1340-BT2; assembly: GCA_028752905.1. Taxonomy (NCBI): domain Eukaryota; kingdom Metazoa; phylum Porifera; class Demospongiae; order Poecilosclerida; family Cladorhizidae; species Cladorhizidae sp. MBARI D1340-BT2. The sequence goes on along the minus strand of JAQNBH010000002.1, from coordinate 2,687,069 downwards.
TTGCAGTAGCAAGATACCATGACAACCAGCAACCATTGCAGTAGCAAGATAGCCAAGACAACCAGCAACCATTGCAGTAGCATGACAACCAGCAACCATTGTAGTAGCAAGATAGCCAAGACAATCAGCAACCATTGTAGTAGCAAGATAGCCAAGACAACCAGCCACCATTGCAGTAGCAAGATAGCCAAGACAACCAGCAACCATTGCAGTAGCATGACAACCAGCAACCATTGCAGTAGCAAGATAGCCAAGACAACCAGCAACCATTGCAGTAGCAAGATAGCCATGACAACCAGCCACCATTGCAGTAGCAAGATAGCCATGACAACCAGCAACCATTGCAGTACCAACATAACCAGCAACCATTGCAGTAGCAAGATAGCTAAGACAACCAGCAACCATTGCAGTAGTAAGATAGCCAAGACAACCAGCAACCATTGCAGTAGCAAGATAGCCATGACAACCAGCCACCATTGCAGTAGTAGCAAGATAGCCATGACAACCAGCAACCATTGCAGTACCAACATAACCAGCAACCATTGCAGTAGCAAGATAGCCAAGACAACCAGCAACCATTGCAGTAGCAAGATAGCCATGACAACCAGCAACCATTGCAGTAGCAAGATAGCCATGACAACCAGCAACCATTGCAGTAGCAAGATAGCCAAGACAACCAGCAACCATTGCAGTAGCAAGATAGCCAAGACAGCCAGCAACCATTGCAGTAGCAAGATAGCCATGACAACCAGCAACCATTGCAGTAGCAAGATAACAAAGACAACCAGCAACCATTGCAGTAGCAAGATAGCCATGACAACCAGCCACCATTGCAGTAGCAAGATAACAAAGACAACAAGCAACCATTGCAGTAGCAAGATAGCCATGACAACCAGCAACCATTGCAGTAGCAAGATAGCCATGACAACCAGCAACCATTGCAGTAGCAAGATAACAAAGACAACCAGCCACCATTGCAGTAGCAAGATAACCATGACAACCAGCCACCATTGCAGTAGCAAGATAGCCATGACAACCAGCAGCCATTGCAGTAGCAAGATAGCCAAGACAACCAGCCACCATTGCAGTAGCAAGATAGCCAAGACAACCAGCAACCATTGCAGTAGCAAGATAGCCATGACAACCAGCCACCATTGCAGTAGCAAGATAGCCAAGACAAGCAGCAACCATTGCAGTAGCAAGATAGCTAAGACAACCAGCCACCATTGCAGTAGCAAGACAACCAGCCACCATTGCAGTAGTAAGATAGCCAAGACAACCAGCAACCATTGCAGTAGCAAGATAGCCATGACAACCAGCAACCATTGCAGTAGCAAGATAGCCATGACAACCAGCCACCATTCCAGTAGCATGATAGCCATGACAACCAGCAACCATTGCAGTAGCAAGATAGCCAGCAACCATTACAGTAGCAAGATAGCTATGACAACCAGCCACCATTGCAGTAGCAAGATAGCCAAGACAACCAGCAACCATTGCAGTAGCAAGATAGCCAAGACAACCAGCAACCATTGCAGTAGCAAGATAGCCAAGACAACCAGCCACCATTCCAGTAGCAAGATAGCCATGACAACCAGCAACCATTGCAGTAGCAACATAGCTAAGACAACCAGAAATTTGAAAAAATACATAATAAAGAGTGAAGCTGTGTCACCTACAAGCACGTTCCAACAGTAGCTCCAATATCTATCAGACCTAGTTGGCAATGTTAGTACATTTAGTTATAAAGAAGCAATGGACTTACAGTATAATCAAGACAATGCCGATGACTCCAGCTTTACTTCCAGCATGCTGACGTTTAATAGTTAGAGAAAATCTCTGAGGTGGAAATATAAATGGGGAAGGTAAAGGGTGGCATTAAGAGGGGGAGGAAGAGGGGGAGGAAGAGGGGGAGGAAGAGGGGGAGGAAGAGGAGGAGGAGGAACAGAGGGGCACTGCTGTTACTACATATCAATAACTTTTTCCCTTTAATATATGGACTATAAATAGCAAGCCATGCATAGTGTGTGCTAGTACACTGTACAGCCAGCCAAGCATGGCATTATCAACTAGCTCCCAGTGAGGGCAGACTTCTTATTATCACTATATAGTCAATGATGGGACACAAGACACAGTAGGAAATACAAGTGCACATAATACAGTAGACCTCTCTCTCTTATCCGAACTCATTGGGACCCAAGGTAGTTCGGATAAGCAAAAAGTTCGGAAATGCAAAAAAACTAATTATAAATTCATAAAATGCTGAATCACGTTGGAACTATTTTCAATATCCTTTTAATCTGCAGGTCCTTGGAATAATAAGAAGCTCACTTCCTGGTACTAGAAGGATTTAGGTCCTCAGTAACTGGCATGCTGTTTTACATACATATTTTTTCATATTATTTATATTCATAATGTTGTATTTTCTCTGAGCAATAGTCCACTGACTGGAGTGCCCTTCCCCCTTTTCTGAACGAACCACAGATACTGTATATAGCATTTTCTAGTTGTTCGTCTTTAGCAAGGTGCATGACTTTGCGAGCTGAACTTGTCCCCCGACAGTCAAGGTTGCCTGCGAACTCTCGAAGTTTGGCTTCGTTCTTTTTTTAAATCTCTGTTATTGTCAACTTCCCTACGCCTTACTCTTCTGCTAATCCGGCTTGACTGCTCCATTTGATATCTTGCTTAGAATGGCTATCTTTGACTCGATCGACAAACCTACTTTCTTCCTTTTGCTGTCCAGAGCGAACTGAACTAGTTTCCACGTGCAAGCAACGCAAACGATTTGGCAGATCGACGACCATTACCAGGTATATTATTTAATCAGGAGTTCGGATAATCGAGGTTCGGCTATGCGAGGGTATACTGTACATGGAGACTTGCATAAGTGTGCATGGAGACTTGCATAAGTGTGTATGACTTGTATAAGTGTGTATGACTTGCATAAGTGTACATGACTTGCATAAGTGTGTATGACTTGCATAAGTGTGTATGACTTGCATAAGTGTGTATGACTTGCATAAGTGTGTATGACTTGCATAAGTGTGCATGACTTGCATAAGTGTGTATGACTTGCATAAGTGTGTATGACTTGCATAAGTGTGTATGACTTGCATAAGTGTGCATGACTTGCATAAGTGTGTATGACTTGCATAAGTGTGTATGACTTGCATAAGTGTGTATGACTTGCATAAGTGTGTATGACTTGCATAAGTGTGTATGACTTGCATAAGTGTGTATGACTTGCATAAGTGTGTATGACTTGCATAAGTGTGTATGACTTGCATAAGTGTGCGTGACTTGCATAAGTGTGCATGACTTGCATAAGTGTGTATGACTTGCATAAGTGTGTATGACTTGCATAAGTGTGTATGACTTGCATAAGTGTGTATGACTTGCATAAGTGTGTATGACTTGCATAAGTGTGCATGACTTGCATAAGTGTGTATGACTTGCATAAGTGTGCATGACTTGCATAAGTGTGTATGACTTGCATAAGTGTGTATGACTTGCATAAGTGTGTATGACTTGCATAAGTGTATATGACTTGCATAAGTGTGCATGACTTGCATAAGTGTGTATGACTTGCATAAGTGTGTATGACTTGCATAAGTGTGTATGACTTGCATAAGTGTATATGACTTGCATAAGTGTGCATGACTTGCATAAGTGTGTATGACTTGCATAAGTGTGCATGACTTGCATAAGTGTGCATGACTTGCATAAGTGTGTATGACTTGCATAAGTGTGTATGACTTGCATAAGTGTGTATGACTTGCATAAGTGTGTATGACTTGCATAAGTGTGTATGACTTGCATAAGTGTGTATGACTTGCATAAGTGTGCATGACTTGCATAAGTGTGTATGACTTGCATAAGTGTGTATGACTTGCATAAGTGTGTATGACTTGCATAAGTGTGCATGACTTGCATAAGTGTGCATGACTTGCATAAGTGTGTATGACTTGCATAAGTGTGTATGACTTGCATAAGTGTGTATGACTTGCATAAGTGTGTATGACTTGCATAAGTGTGTATGACTTGCATAAGTGTGTATGACTTGCATAAGTGTGTATGACTTGCATAAGTGTGTATGACTTGCATAAGTGTGTATGACTTGCATAAGTGTGTATGACTTGCATAAGTGTGCATGACTTGCATAAGTGTGTATGACTTGCATAAGTGTGTATGACTTGCATAAGTGTGTATGACTTGCATAAGTGTGTATGACTTGCATAAGTGTGTATGACTTGCATAAGTGTGCATGACTTGCATAAGTGTGTATGACTTGCATAAGTGTGTATGACTTGCATAAGTGTGTATGACTTGCATAAGTGTGTATGACTTGCATAAGTGTGTATGACTTGCATAAGTGTGTATGACTTGCATAAGTGTGTATGACTTGCATAAGTGTGTATGACTTGCATAAGTGTGTATGACTTGCATAAGTGTGTATGACTTGCATAAGTGTGTATGACTTGCATAAGTGTGTATGACTTGCATAAGTGTGTATGACTTGCATAAGTGTGTATGACTTGCATAAGTGTGTATGACTTACATAAGTGTGTATGACTTGCATAAGTGTGCATGACTTGCATAAGTGTGTATGACTTGCATAAGTGTGTATGACTTGCATAAGTGTGTATGACTTGCATAAGTGTGTATGACTTGCATAAGTGTGTATGACTTGCATAAGTGTGTATGACTTGCATAAGTGTGTATGACTTGCATAAGTGTGTATGACTTGCATAAGTGTGTATGACTTGCATAAGTGTGCATGACTTGCATAAGTGTGTATGACTTGCATAAGTGTGTATGACTTGCATAAGTGTGTATGACTTGCATAAGTGTGTATGACTTGCATAAGTGTGTATGACTTGCATAAGTGTGTATGACTTGCATAAGTGTGTATGACTTGCATAAGTGTGCATGACTTGCATAAGTGTGCATGACTTGCATAAGTGTGTATGACTTGCATAAGTGTGTATGACTTGCATAAGTGTGTATGACTTGCATAAGTGTGTATGACTTGCATAAGTGTGCATGACTTGCATAAGTGTGTATGACTTGCATAAGTGTGCATGACTTGCATAAGTGTGTATGACTTGCATAAGTGTGTATGACTTGCATAAGTGTGTATGACTTGCATAAGTGTGTATGACTTGCATAAGTGTGTATGACTTGCATAAGTGTGCATGACTTGCATAAGTGTGCATGACTTGCATAAGTGTGTATGACTTGCATAAGTGTGTATGACTTGCATAAGTGTGTATGACTTGCATAAGTGTGTATGACTTGCATAAGTGTGTATGACTTGCATAAGTGTGTATGACTTGCATAAGTGTGTATGACTTGCATAAGTGTGCATGACTTGCATAAGTGTGCATGACTTGCATAAGTGTGTATGACTTGCATAAGTGTGTATGACTTGCATAAGTGTGTATGACTTGCATAAGTGTGCATGACTTGCATAAGTGTGTATGACTTGCATAAGTGTGTATGACTTGCATAAGTGTGTATGACTTGCATAAGTGTGTATGACTTGCATAAGTGTGTATGACTTGCATAAGTGTGCATGACTTGCATAAGTGTGTATGACTTGCATAAGTGTGTATGACTTGCATAAGTGTGTATGACTTGCATAAGTGTGTATGACTTGCATAAGTGTGTATGACTTGCATAAGTGTGTATGACTTGCATAAGTGTGTATGACTTGCATAAGTGTGTATGACTTGCATAAGTGTGTATGACTTGCATAAGTGTGTATGACTTGCATAAGTGTGTATGACTTGCATAAGTGTGTATGACTTGCATAAGTGTGTATGGAGACTTACATAAGTGTGTATGACTTGCATAAGTGTGTATGACTTGCATAAGTGTGTATGGAGACTTACATAAGTGTGTATGACTTGCATAAGTGTGTATGACTTGCATAAGTGTGCATGACTTGCATAAGTGTGTATGACTTGCATAAGTGTGTATGACTTGCATAAGTGTGTATGACTTGCATAAGTGTGTATGACTTGCATAAGTGTGTATGACTTGCATAAGTGTGTATGACTTGCATAAGTGTGTATGACTTGCATAAGTGTGTATGACTTGCATAAGTGTGTATGACTTGCATAAGTGTGCATGACTTACATAAGTGAGTATGACTTGCATAAGTGTGTATGACTTGCATAAGTGTGTATGACTTGCATAAGTGTGTATGACTTGCATAAGTGTGTATGACTTGCATAAGTGTGTATGACTTGCATAAGTGTGTATGACTTGCATAAGTGTGTATGACTTGCATAAGTGTGTATGACTTGCATAAGTGTGTATGACTTGCATAAGTGTGTATGACTTGCATAAGTGTGTATGACTTGCATAAGTGTGTATGACTTGCATAAGTGTGTATGACTTGCATAAGTGTGCATGACTTGCATAAGTGTGTATGACTTGCATAAGTGTGTATGACTTGCATAAGTGTGTATGACTTGCATAAGTGTGTATGACTTGCATAAGTGTGTATGACTTGCATAAGTGTGTATGACTTGCATAAGTGTGTATGACTTGCATAAGTGTGTATGACTTGCATAAGTGTGCATGACTTGCATAAGTGTGTATGACTTGCATAAGTGTGTATGACTTGCATAAGTGTGTATGACTTGCATAAGTGTGCATGACTTGCATAAGTGTGTATGACTTGCATAAGTGTGTATGACTTGCATAAGTGTGTATGACTTGCATAAGTGTGCATGACTTGCATAAGTGTGTATGACTTGCATAAGTGTGCATGAAGACTTACATAAGTGTGTATGACTTGCATAAGTGTGTATGACTTGCATAAGTGTGCATGGAGACTTACATAAGTGTGTGTGGTTTTCCCGGAATTTGTTGTAACAAGTTCCTCTATAAATGTGACTTTAGAATCCGTCTTCTTGTCCACAATTTTAACTTCTAGTCTGGTCTGCCTAGAGAACAACAAATCATTGTCACACTAGACACAGGTAATGTATAACACAGGGGCACACATACTCTGCAACATAGAAATGACCCTTTGAGTATGAGGTTAGTCAATGCATTATATTATGTTGCATGGAAAGGTGTCAGCATGAATTAATATCAATCAGCATCAACATACCTTAGTTCCCCTCCGTTATCAAGAATAGGCGTGCCATCAATATAAGTGATGGAGAAGACATCAGGAGTACTTGCATTCCGGTCCCACTCATATTTAGAAACCTGGCCCAGAGTAGCTCCCACATCGCCTTTAATATATTGACATACCTAAAAAGATGAAAGAGAAATCATTAGCAACCACCACAAACAATTCCTTCAAAGATGGCTTCTTTTTAGGACGACACTATTTTTTCTGTGTCTGTATGAGCTGCTAGTTTAGCACACACTCTGTATGTATGTCCTCCACCAGAGCTGGTCCTCGCACAATGTAACTGCTTCAAAATGATATCTACAGATAACTCTATTCGGGAATAATAGATGATATTTGGGGGAGACGATACCATTTTTTACAAAATGTTATATCAACTTGTGGTTACAACTTTATAGCTCCATAGAATCCGTAAACTTCATGGTGTGGACTTGATATATACATGTAGCTCAAAAGATAGGTCTCTCTGTGTGTTCTCTTTTGATACTAAAAACTGTTGCATAGTATCACATTTCCCTAGTTACAGGCAGTCAATGTTGGGGTGCACATAACCTAGCCCTAGCATAACCTAACCCAACCGTTAAGAAAGCACTTATCTCCTCTGAGATCCACACTGAGTGGATAACATATCGATGACATATGCCGAAACAACCCAAAGATAATATGAAGTCACAGCTTGAAGATTTGGTTTCGAACGACATGTTGGCAAACATGTTTCCAAACCTGCACACTATTGCAAAGATCAGTTTGTCCATCCCAGTGGCTACTGCCTCCGTAGAGAGGAGCTTCTCTCAGATGAAGCTTATTAAGACAAGGCTACACAGCAGTTTGAACGACACTAGCTTGTCACATCTGATGAAAATCGCTATTGAGTCACTGGACCAACTAACAGATGGTAATCTTGACGAAATAGTCGAAGTTTGGGCAAGAAAAAACAGAAGAATAGTAACGTGAACTTGTGTTATTTTGCATATTACATATTATTACTTACTTATTATATTACTTATTATTATTACTTACACATTGATTTATCTATATTATATACTCATTATATTACATATTATTATTACTTACACATTGATTTATCTATATTATATACTCATTATATTACATATTATTATTACTTACACATTGATTTATCTCTACACTTAAAATAAATCGGAAGCTCACTAATCATTATTTTACATGACTAGTGAGCTTCTCAGGTGGGGCGATATTGCGCTCGCCCCACCTCGCCACACCCTAAATGAAGCCCAGTTATGCTAGGGCTAGGTTATGCTAGGGCTAGGTTATGCCTAGGTTATGCTAGGGCTAGGTTATGCTAGGGCTAGGTTATGCTAGAGCTAGGTTATGCTAGGGCTAGGGCTAGGTTATGCTAGGGCTAGGTTATGCTAGGGCTAGGTTATGCTTGGGCTAGGTTATGCTAGGGCTAGGGCTAGGTTATGCTAGGGATAGGTTATGCTAGGGCCAGGTTATGCTAGGGCCAGGTTATGCTAGGCTAGGGCCAGGTTATGCTAGGGCCAGGTTATGCTAGGGCCAGGTTATGCTAGGACCAGGTTATGCTAGGGCCAGGTTATGCTAGGGCTAGGGCTAGGTTATGCTAGGGCTAGGTTATGCTAGGCTAGGTTATGCTAGGGCTAGGTTATGCTAGGGCTAGGTTATGCTAGGGCTAGGTTATGCTAGGGCTAGGTTATGCTAGGGCTAGGTTATGCTAGGGCTAGGTTATGCTAGGGCTAGGTTATGCTAGGGCTAGGTTATGGCTAGGGCTAGGTTATGCTAGGGCTAGGTTATGCTAGGGCTAGGTTATGGCTAGGGCTAGGTTATGCTAGGGCTAGGTTATGCTAGGGCTAGGTTATGCTAGGGCTAGGTTATGCTAGGGCTAGGGCTAGGTTATGCTAGGGCTAGGGCTAGGTTATGCTAGGGCTAGGTTATGCTAGGGCTAGGGCTAGGTTATGCTAGGGCTAGGGCTAGGTTATGCTAGGGCTAGGTTATGCTAGGTTATGCTAGGGCTAGGTTATGCTAGGGCTAGGTTATGGCTAGGGCTAGGTTATGCTAGGGCTAGGTTATGCTAGGGCTAGGTTATGCTAGGGCTAGGTTATGCTAGGGCTAGGTTATGCTAGGGCTAGGTTATGCTAGGGCTAGGTTATGCTAGGGCTAGGTTATGCTAGGGCTAGGTTATGCTAGGGCTAGGTTATGCTAGGGCTAGGTTATGCTAGGGCTAGGTTATGGCTAGAGCTAGGTTATGGCTAGGGCTAGGTTATGGCTGGGGGTATGTTTTATCTGGAAATTTATCTGGTGGTGTGTGGGGGAACATACCGTTCTCTTCACCAAGAAAAAAATCTAAATGGTCAGGGTTAGGCTAGTAAGCAGATGTTTACTGGAAGTCATGGCAGAGCCTACAGCACAGTACTGCTAGCATATATGTCCTTACAGCTGCATCTCCAGTGTCGTCGCAGGATACCTTTGTGCAGAAGGAAGCCATGTAATAATAGTCTTCTTTAAAAGGGTCTGACACATTCATCCCTCTGCAGAGTGCACAGAACAAAGTAAGAGAACATATTAACACCATCTCTTGCAGAAGTGCACACACTAGAGATATTAACTGATGAGTTAAAATTGATGCATTGGCAGTCAACACCATAACTACCATACTAAAGTAACTATCATACTAAAGTAACTGTCGTACTAGAGTAACTACCATACTAAAGTAACTATCATACTAAAGTAACTGTCGTACTAGAGTAACTGTCATACTAAAGTAACTACCATACTAAAGTAACTATCATACTAAAGTAACTACCATACTAAAGTAACTACCATAATAAAGTAACTATAATACTAAAGTAACTATCATACTAAAGTAACTGTCAAACTAGAGTAACTATCATACTAAAGTAACTATCATACTAAAGTAACTGCCATACTAAAGTAACTGTCATACTAAAGTAACTGTCATACTAAAGTAACTATCATACTAAAGTAACCACCATACTAAAGTAACTATCATACTAAAGTAACTGTCATACTAAAGTAACTGTCAAACTATAGTAACTATCATACTAAAGTAACTATCATACTAAAGTAACTGTCATACTAAAGTAACTATCATACTAAAGTAACCACCATACTAAAGTAACTATCATACTAAATTAAGTATCATACTAAAGTAACTATCATACTAAAGTAACTGTCATACTAAAGTAACTGTCATACTAAAGTAACTATCATACTAAAGTAACTGTCATACTAAAGTAACTATCATACTAAAGTAACTATAATACTAAAGTAACATCATACTAAAGTAACTGTCATACTAAAGTAACTGTCATACTAAAGTAACTATCATACTAAAGTAACTACCATACTAAAGTAACTATCATACTAAAGTAACTACAATACTAAAGTAACTATTATACTAAAGTAACTATCATACTAAAGTAACTACCATACTAAAGTAACTACCATACTAAAGTAACTACCATACTAAAGTAACTACCATATTAACTACCATACTAAAGTAACTATCATACTAAAGTAAGTATCATACTAAATTAACTGTCATACTAAAGTAACTGTCATACTAAAGTAACTGTCATACTAAAGTAACTGTCATACTAAAGTAACTGTCATACTAAAGTAACTGTCATACTAAAGTAACTGTCATACTAAAGCAACTGTCATACTAAAGTAACTACCATACTAAACTAACTTCCATACTAAAGTAACTTCCATACTAAAGTAACTATCATACTAAAGTAAGTATCATACTAAAGTAACTGCCACACTGGTGCATAAGGTATAACTGCACATTCATTGGGTGGGAACCTCAAAACCTGCTGCCTGAATTCTCCGCAGCTTGGGACTATCAGAGACAAGAGGAAACTTTACTCGACAAATTCTAAAATATATTCTCACTCCACACACTTGATCACATAGTCACGTTTTAGCTGCTGACAACACAGAAAAGAGAGCACACAGAGAGAGCTATCTTTAGAGCTATATATCAAGTTCATGCGGTAAAGGGTGTAGAATCCAAAGTCGTAACCACAAGTTTTTAACACTGGAAGTGCCCAAGACCACCTCAAGATGTTTTGAATTTTGCGAGTTTGTGAAATTTAGGTCGGGTTGGTGCACGTAAAGCTGGTATGGTAATATCCACAGCGGGAGTAGACAATATGTGTATATTGATAAATGTTATAATAACCTTCGCAATAATCTACTTGAAACTGCATGATGAAGGCTAGAGCATCTTGTCGAAACATCGACAGAATAAAATTTCAAGTTGATTATTAAGGTTATTGTAATAATTCTATTATGTCCACTGAGAGTTCATTGTAATAATAATTGTTCCTGTCCTGTTCCGCTGCTTTCATTCCAATGTAAATTGCACTAGCAGTCTCGGGAGAAAATAATGCCTGGTGGCCACTCACTATTAGTACGGGCAAACCTTTACAAGGCTCCATAGATACATTTAATAGGAACACCTTTAGAAGGCTCCATAGACACATTTAATAGGCACATCTTTAGAAGGCTCCATAGACACATTTAATAGGAACATCTTTAGAAGGCTACATAGACACATTTAATAGGCACACCTTTAGAAGGCTCCATAGACACATTTAATAGGCACATCTTTAGAAGGCTCCATAGACACATTTAATAGGTACATCTTTAGAAGGCTCCATAGACACATTTAATAGGCACATCTTTAGAAGGCTCCATAGACACATTTAATAGACACATCTTTAGAAGGCTCCATAGACACATTTAATAGGAACATCTTTAGAAGGCTCCATAGACACATTTAATAGGCACATCTTTAGAAGGCTCCATAGACACATTTAATAGGCACATCTTTAGAAGGCTCCATAGACACATTTAATAGGAACATCTTTAGAAGGCTCCATAGACACATTTAATAGGCACATCTTTAGAAGGCTCCATAGACACATTTAATAGGAACACCTTTAGAAGGCTCCATAGACACATTTAATAGGCACACCTTTAGAAGGCTCCATAGACACATTTAATAGGCACATCTTTAGAAGGCTACATAGACACATTTAATAGGCACATCTTTAGAAGGCTCCATAGACACATTTAATAGGCACATCTTTAGAAGGCTCCATAGACACATTTAATAGGCACATCTTTAGAAGGCTCCATAGACACATTTAATAGGCACATCTTTAGAAGGCTCCATATACACATTTAATAGGAACATCTTTAGAAGGCTCCATAGACACATTTAATAGGCACACCTTTAGAAGGCTCCATAGACACATTTAATAGGCACATCTTTAGAAGGCTCCATAGACACATTTAATAGGCACACCTTTAGAAGGCTCCATAGACACATTTAATAGGCACACCTTTAGAAGGCTCCATAGACACATTTAATAGGCACACCTTTAGAAGGCTCCATAGACACATTTAATAGGCACATCTTTAGAAGGCTCCATAGACACATTTAATAGGCACACCTTTAGAAGGCTCCATAGACACATTTAATAGGCACACCTTTAGAAGGCTACATAGACACATTTAATAGGCACATCTTTAGAAGGCTCCATAGACACATTTAATAGGCACATCTTTAGAAGGCTCCATAGACACATTTAATAGGCACACCTTTAGAAGGCTCCATAGACACATTTAATAGGCACACCTTTAGAAGGCTCCATAGACACATTTAATAGGCACACCTTTAGAAGGCTCCATAGACACATTTAATAGGCACACCTTTAGAAGGCTTCATAGACACATTTAATAGGCACACCTTTAGAAGGCTCCATAGACACATTTAATAGGCACACCTTTAGAAGGCTCCATAGACACATTTAATAGGAACACCTTTAGAAGGCTCCATAGACACATTTAATAGGCACACCTTTAGAAGGCTCCATAGACACATTTAATAGGAACATCTTTAGAAGGCTCCATAGACACATTTAATAGGCACATCTTTAGAAGGCTCCATAGACACATTTAATAGGAACACCTTTAGAAGGCTCCATAGACACATTTAATAGGCACACCTTTAGAAGGCTCCATAGACACATTTAATAGGCACATCTTTAGAAGGCTCCATAGACACATTTAATAGGAACACCTTTAGAAGGCTCCATAGACACATTTAATAGGAACACCTTTAGAAGGCTCCATAGACACATTTAATAGGAACATCTTTAGAAGGCTCCATAGACACATTTAATAGGAGCACCTTTAGAAGGCTCCATAGACACATTTAATAGGCACATCTTTAGAAGGCTCCATAGACACATTTAATAGGCACATCTTTAGAAGGCTCCATAGACACATTTAATAGGCACACCTTTAGAAGGCTCCATAGACACATTTAATAGGCACATCTTTAGAAGGCTCCATAGACACATTTAATAGGCACATCTTTAGAAGGCTCCATAGACACATTTAATAGGCACATCTTTAGAAGGCTCCATAGACACATTTAATAGGAACACCTTTAGAAGGCTCCATAGACACATTTAATAGGCACACCTTTAGAAGGCTCCATAGACACATTTAATAGGCACATCTTTAGAAGGCTCCATAGACACATTTAATAGGCACACCTTTAGAAGGCTCCATAGACACATTTAATAGGAACACCTTTAGAAGGCTCCATAGACACATTTAATAGGCACATCTTTAGAAGGCTCCATAGACACATTTAATAGGCACATCTTTAGAAGGCTCCATAGACACATTTAATAGGCACATCTTTAGAAGGCTCCATAGACACATTTAATAGGAACATCTTTAGAAGGCTCCATAGACACATTTAATAGGCACATCTTTAGAAGGCTCCATAGACACATTTAATAGGCACATCTTTAGAAGGCTCCATAGACACATTTAATAGGCACATCTTTAGAAGGCTCCATAGACACATTTAATAGGCACACCTGCAGGACAAGTTTTCAACCCGGCTGTCTCTTGGGGACGAGCCTTGACTGGAGGCAGCTGCTGGTGCTAGAGCTGTTAATTAGTATTAGCATAGCCATAGCATAGGAAAACAACCCCAGCTTAGCCGAGTCTAGACTTGACTAATACAAACCTTCACAGTAATTAGCAATCACCAGTAATGCATGCCAGACATAGAGTGGAAAAGATTATGTTTATGAGGCGAGTAACTATATCCACCATACTTTCCTCTCAGCTATTAACCATGTAGCCCGTCTCACTTGACTGCGCAACAGATTTATTTATATATTTGTTGCCATGAGTGCCTATGGGTGAGGTGAGGCTTGCTGGGGGTTATGAGGGTCTTGGAGGGCTTGCTGGGGGTTATCAGGGTCTTGGAGGGCTTGCTGGGGGTTATCAGGGTCTTGGAGGGCTTGCTGGGGGGTATCAGGCCGCCTTGGCTTATTCCTTGTCCTACTAATGGCTGACTTGTTGTGCTATCTGGTAAGGTGTGGCCCATTGTCACTGTGTAGCACAGCTAGGCCAGTCTAGCTTCAAACCAGTTGCCGGGCATTCTCGATTGTTCCCTTCACTACGACAACCATTCTCAGTTTACACAAGCCCACTATATTTACAGAAGGCATGTGACATGTTCGTATCCTTTATGGGTGGATGGGCAGGCAGTGAATAAATAATAGATATCCTTATGCCCACCATATGTGGAAATATAAAGTCCACAATGAGGGCTCATTTCACCCAATTAAACACTGGTCATGTTTGTTACCCCTCCCCCCTCCCCTCCCCTACCCCCTCGTCCACCGGAGCCGCTGGCTCAAGTGTTGTGGTTGTAGACATACAGCTACAGGGTTGTAATCCTTTGCTCAATGTAGCTCGGCAGAAATGCTGTGTCATTTGTAAACAGCTTCTTCTTCTAGTCCGGCAGTGCTAAAGTGTCTCCCTCAGTGCTGGAGTGTTAAAGTGTCTCCCTCAGTGCTGGAGTGTTAAAGTGTCTCCCTCAGTGCTGGAGTGTTAAAGTGTCTCCCTCAGTGCTGGAGTGTTAAAGTATCTCCCTCAGTGCTGGAGTGTTAAAGTATCTCCCTCAGTGCTGGAGTGTTAAAGTGTCTCCCTCAGTGCTGGAGTGTTAAAGTGTCTCCCTCAGTGCTGGAGTGTTAAAGTGTCTCCCTCAGTGCTGGAGTGTTAAAGTATCTCCCTCAGTGCTGGAGTGTTAAAGTATCTCCCTCAGTGCTGGAGTGTTATAGTATCTCCCTCAGTGATGGAGTGTTAAAGTGCCTCCCTCAGTGCTGGAGTGTTAAAGTGTCTCCCTCAGTGCTGGAGTGTTAAAGTGTCTCCCTCAGTGCTGGAGTGTTAAAGTGTTTCCCTCAGTGCTGGAGTTCTCCCTCAGTGCTGGAGTGTTAAAGTGCCTCCCTCAGTGCTGGAGTGTTAAAGTATCTCCCTCAGTGCTGAAATATTAAAGTGTCTCCCTCAGTGCTGGAGTGTTAAAGTGTCTCCCTCAGTGCTGGAGTGTTAAAGTGTCTCCCTCAGTGCTGGAGTGTTAAAGTGCCTCCCTCAGTGCTGGAGTGTTAAAGTGTCTCCCTCAGTGCTGGAGTGTTAAAGTGTCTCCCTCAGTGCTGGAGTGTTAAAGTGCCTCCCTCAGTGCTGGAGTGTTAAAGTGCCTCCCTCAGTGCTGGAGTGTTAAAGTGCCTCCCTCAGTGCTGGAGTGTTAAAGTGCCTCCCTCAGTGCTGGAGTGTTAAAGTGTCTCCCTCAGTGCTGGAGTGTTAAAGTGTCTCCCTCAGTGCTGGAGTGTTAAAGTCTCTCCCTCAGTGCTGGAGTGTTAAAGTGCCTCCCTCAGTGCTGGAGTGTTAAAGTGTCTCCCTCAGTGCTGGAGTGTTAAAGTGTCTCCCTCAGTGCTGGAGTGTTAAAGTGTCTCCCTCAGTGCTGGAGTGTTAAAGTGCCTCCCTCAGTGCTGGAGTGTTAAAGTGCCTCCCTCAGTGCTGGAGTGTTAAAGTGTCTCCCTCAGTGCTGGAGTGTTAAAGTGTCTCCCTCAGTGCTGGAGTGTTAAAGTGTCTCCCTCAGTGCTGGAGTGTTAAAGTGCCTCCCTCAGTGCTGGAGTGCTAAAGTGCCTCCCTCAGTGCTGGAGTGTTAAAGTGTCTCCCTCAGTGCTGGAGTGTTAAAGTGTCTCCCTCAGTGCTGGAGTGTTATAGTATCTCCCTCAGTGCTGGAGTGTTAAAGTATCTCCCTCAGTGCTGGAGTGTTAAAGTATCTCCCTCAGTGCTGGAGTGTTAAAGTGTCTCCCTCAGTGCTGGAGTGTTAAAGTGTCTCCCTCAGTGCTGGAGTGTTAAAGTGTCTCCCTCAGTGCTGGAGTGTTAAAGTATCTCCCTCAGTGCTGGAGTGTTAAAGTGTCTCCCTCAGTGCTGGAGTGTTAAAGTGTCTCCCTCAGTGCTGGAGTGTTAAAGTGTCTCCCTCAGTGCTGGAATGTTAAAGTGTCTCCCTCAGTGCTGGAGTGTTAAAGTGTCTCCCTCAGTGCTGGAGTGTTAAAGTGTCTCCCTCAGTGCTGGAGTGTTAAAGTGTCTCCCTCAGTGCTGGAGTGTTAAAGTATCTCCCTCAGTGCTGGAGTGTTAAAGTGCCTCCCTCAGTGCTGGAGTGTTAAAGTATCTCCCTCAGTGCTAGAGTGTTAAAGTGTCTCCATCAGTGCTAGAGTGTTAAAGTGCCTCCCTCAGTGCTGGAGTGTTAAAGTGCCTCCCTCAGTGCTGGAGTGCTAAAGTGCCTCCCTCAGTGCTGGAGTGTTAAAGTGTCTCCCTCAGTGCTGGAGTGTTAAAGTGCCTCCCTCAGTGCTGGAGTGTTAAAGTGTCTCCCTCAGTGCTGGAGTGTTAAAGTGTCTCCCTCAGTGCTGGAGTGTTATAGTATCTCCCTCAGTGCTGGAGTGTTAAAGTGTCTCCCTCAGTGCTGGAGTGTTAAAGTATCTCCCTCAGTGCTGGAGTGTTAAAGTGCCTCCCTCAGTGCTGGAGTGTTAAAGTGTCTCCCTCAGTGCTGGAGTGTTAAAGTGCCTCCCTCAGTGCTGGAGTGTTAAAGTGTCTCCCTCAGTGCTGGAGTGTTAAAGTGCCTCCCTCAGTGCTGGAGTGTTAAAGTGCCTCCCTCAGTGCTGGAGTGTTAAAGTGTCTCCCTCAGTGCTGGAGTGTTAAAGTGCCTCCCTCAGTGCTGGAGTGTTAAAGTGCCTCCCTCAGTGCTGGAGTGTTAAAGTGCCTCCCTCAGTGCTGGAGTGTTAAAGTATCTCCCTCAGTGCTGGAGTGTTAAAGTGTCTCCCTCAGTGCTGGAGTGTTAAAGTGTCTCCCTCAGTGCTGGAGTGTTAAAGTGCCTCCCTCAGTGCTGGAGTGTTAAAGTGTCTCCCTCAGTGCTGGAGTGTTAAAGTATCTCCCTCAGTGCTGGAGTGTTAAAATGTCTCCCTCAGTGCTGGAGTGTTAAAGTGCCTCCCTCAGTGCTGGAGTGCTAAAGTGTCTCCCTCAGTGCTGGAGTATTAAAGTATCTCCCTCAGTGCTGGAGTGTTAAAGTGTCTCCCTCAGTGCTGGAGTGTTAAAGTGTCTCCCTCAGTGCTGGAGTGTTAAAGTGTCTCCCTCAGTGCTGGAGTGTTAAAGTGTCTCCCTCAGTGCTGGAGTGTTAAAGTGTCTCCCTCAGTGCTGGAGTGTTAAAGTGTCTCCCTCAGTGCTGGAGTGTTAAAGTATCTCCCTCAGTGCTGGACTGTTAAAGTGTCTCCCTCAGTGCTGGAGTGTTAAAGTGTCTCCCTCAGTGCTGGAGTGTTAAAGTGTCTCCCTCAGTGCTGGAGTGTTAAAGTGTCTCCCTCAGTGCTGGAGTGATAAAGTGTCTCCCTCAGTGCTGGAGTGTTAAAGTATCTCCCTCAGTGCTGGAGTGTTAAAGTGTCTCCCTCAGTGCTGGAGTGTTAAAGTGTCTCCCTCAGTGCTGGAGTGTTAAAGTGCCTCCCTCAGTGCTGGAGTGTTAAAGTGTCTCCCTCAGTGCTGGAGTGTTAAAGTATCTCCCTCAGTGCTGGAGTGTTAAAGTGTCTCCCTCAGTGCTGGAGTGTTAAAGTGTCTCCCTCAGTGCTGGAGTGTTAAGGTGTCTCCCTCAGTGCTGGAGTGTTAAAGTGTCTCCCTCAGTGCTGGAGTGTTAAAGTACCTCCCTCAGTGCTGGAGTGTTAAAGTGTCTCCCTCAGTGCTGGAGTGTTAAAGTGTCTCCCTCAGTGCTGGAGTGTTAAAGTATCTCCCTCAGTGCTGGACTGTTAAAGTGTCTCCCTCAGTGCTGGAGTGTTAAAGTGTCTCCCTCAGTGCTGGAGTGTTAAAGTGTCTCCCTCAGTGCTGGAGTGTTAAAGTGTCTCCCTCAGTGCTGGAGTGATAAAGTGTCTCCCTCAGTGCTGGAGTGTTAAAGTATCTCCCTCAGTGCTGGAGTGTTAAAGTGTCTCCCTCAGTGCTGGAGTGTTAAAGTGTCTCCCTCAGTGCTGGAGTGTTAAAGTGTCTCCCTCAGTGCTGGAGTGTTAAAGTGTCTCCCTCAGTGCTGGAGTGTTAAAGTGCCTCCCTCAGTGCTGGAGTGTTAAAGTGTCTCCCTCAGTGCTGGAGTGTTAAAGTGTCTCCCTCAGTGCTGGAGTGTTAAAGTGTCTCCCTCAGTGCTGGAGTGTTAAAGTGTCTCCCTCAGTGCTGGAGTGTTAAAGTGTCTCCCTCAGTGCTGGAGTGTTAAAGTGTCTCCCTCAGTGCTGGAGTGTTAAAGTGTCTCCCTCAGTGCTGGAGTGTTAAAGTATCTCCCTCAGTGCTTGAGTGTTAAAGTGTCTCCCTCAGTGCTGGAGTGTTAAAGTATCTCCCTCAGTGCTGGAGTGTTAAAGTGTCTCCCTCAGTGCTGGAGTGCTAAAGTATCTCCCTCAGTGCTGGAGTGTCTCCCTCAGTGCTGGAGTGTTAAAGTGTCTCCCTCAGTGCTGGAGTGTTAAAGTATCTCCCTCAGTGCTGGAGTGTTAAAGTATCTCCCTCAGTGCTGGAGTGTTAAAGTATCTCCCTCAGTGCTGGAGTGTTAAAGTGTCTCCCTCAGTGCTGGAGTGTTAAAGTGTCTCCCTCAGTCCTGGAGTGTTAAAGTGTCTCCCTCAGTGCTGGAGTGTTAAAGTGTCTCCCTCAGTGCTGGAGTGTTAAAGTGTCTCCCTCAGTGCTGGAGTGTTAAAGTGTCTCCCTCAGTGCTGGAGTGTTAAAGTGTCTCCCTCAGTGCTGGAGTGTTAAAGTATCTCCCTCAGTGCTGGAGTGTTAAAGTGTCTCCCTCAGTGCTGGAGTGTTAAAGTATCTCCCTCAGTGCTGGAGTGTTAAAGTATCTCCCTCAGTGCTGGAGTGTTAAAGTATCTCCCTCAGTGCTGGAGTGTTAAAGTATCTCCCTCAGTGCTGGAGTGTTAAAGTGTCTCCCTCAGTGCTGGAGTGTTAAAGTGCCTCCCTCAGTGCTGGAGTGTTAAAGTATCTCCCTCAGTGCTGGAGTGTTAAAGTGTCTCCCTCAGTGCTGGAGTGTTAAAGTATCTCCCTCAGTGCTGGAGTGTTAAAGTATCTCCCTCAGTGCTGGAGTGTTAAAGTGTCTCCCTCAGTGCTGGAGTGTTAAAGTGTCTCCCTCAGTGCTGGAGTGTTAAAGTGTCTCCCTCAGTGCTGGAGTGTTAAAGTATCTCCCTCAGTGCTGGAGTGTTAAAGTATCTCCCTCAGTGCTGGAGTGTTAAAGTGTCTCCCTCAGTGCTGGAGTGTTAAAGTGTCTCCCTCAGTGCTGGAGTGTTAAAGTACCTCCCTCAGTGCTGGAGTGTTAAAGTGTCTCCCTCAGTGCTGGAGTGCTAAAGTGTCTCCCTCAGTGCTGGAGTGTTAAAGTGCCTCCCTCAGTGCTGGAGTGTTAAAGTGTCTCCCTCAGTGCTGGAGTGTTAAAGTGTGTCCCTCAGTGCTGGAGTGTTAAAGCGTCTCCCTCAGTGCTGGAGTGTTAAAGTGTGTCCCTCAGTGCTGGAGTGTTAAAGTGCCTCCCTCAGTGCTGGAGTGTTAAAGTGTCTCCCTCAGTGCTGGAGTGTTAAAGTGCCTCCCTCAGTGCTGGAGTGTTAAAGTATCTCCCTCAGTGCTGGAGTGTTAAAGTGTCTTCCTCAGTGCTGGAGTGTTATAAAGTGTCTCCCTCAGTGCTGGAATGCTAAAGTGTCTCCCTCAGTGCTGGAGTGTTAAAGTATCTCCCTCAGTGCTGGAGTGTTAAAGTATCTCCCTCAGTGCTGGAGTGTTAAAGTATCTCCCTCAGTGCTGGAGTGTTAAAGTATCTCCCTCAGTGCTGGAGTGTTAAAGTGTCTCCCTCAGTGCTGGAGTGTTAAAGTGCCTCCCTCAGTGCTGGAGTGTTAAAGTATCTCCCTCAGTGCTGGAGTGTTAAAGTGTCTCCCTCAGTGCTGGAGTGTTAAAGTATCTCCCTCAGTGCTGGAGTGTTAAAGTATCTCCCTCAGTGCTGGAGTGTTAAAGTGTCTCCCTCAGTGCTGGAGTGTTAAAGTGTCTCCCTAAGTGCTGGAGTGTTAAAGTGTCTCCCTCAGTGCTGGAGTGTTAAAGTGTCTCCCTCAGTGCTGGAGTGTTAAAGTGCCTCCCTCAGTGCTGGAGTGTTAAAGTGCCTCCCTCAGTGCTGGAGTGTTAAAGTGCCTCCCTCAGTGCTGGAGTGTTAAAGTGTCTCCCTCAGTGCTGGAGTGTTAAAGTGTCTCCCTCAGTGCTGGAGTGTTAAAGTGTCTCCCTCAGTGCTGGAGTGTTAAAGTATCTCCCTCAGTGCTGGAGTGTTAAAGTATCTCCCTCAGTGCTGGAGTGTTAAAGTGTCTCCCTCAGTGCTGGAGTGTTAAAGTGTCTCCCTCAGTGCTGGAGTGTTAAAGTGCCTCCCTCAGTGCTGGAGTGTTAAAGTGTCTCCCTCAGTGCTGGAGTGTTAAAGTATCTCCCTCAGTGCTGGAGTGTTAAAGTGTCTCCCTCAGTGCTGGAGTGTTAAAGTGTCTCCCTCAGTGCTGGAGTGTTAAGGTGTCTCCCTCAGTGCTGGAGTGTTAAAGTGTCTCCCTCAGTGCTGGAGTGTTAAAGTACCTCCCTCAGTGCTGGAGTGTTAAAGTGTCTCCCTCAGTGCTGGAGTGTTAAAGTGTCTCCCTCAGTGCTGGAGTGTTAAAGTATCTCCCTCAGTGCTGGACTGTTAAAGTGTCTCCCTCAGTGCTGGAGTGTTAAAGTGTCTCCCTCAGTGCTGGAGTGTTAAAGTGTCTCCCTCAGTGCTGGAGTGTTAAAGTGTCTCCCTCAGTGCTGGAGTGATAAAGTGTCTCCCTCAGTGCTGGAGTGTTAAAGTATCTCCCTCAGTGCTGGAGTGTTAAAGTGTCTCCCTCAGTGCTGGAGTGTTAAAGTGTCTCCCTCAGTGCTGGAGTGTTAAAGTGTCTCCCTCAGTGCTGGAGTGTTAAAGTGTCTCCCTCAGTGCTGGAGTGTTAAAGTGCCTCCCTCAGTGCTGGAGTGTTAAAGTGTCTCCCTCAGTGCTGGAGTGTTAAAGTGTCTCCCTCAGTGCTGGAGTGTTAAAGTGTCTCCCTCAGTGCTGGAGTGTTAAAGTGTCTCCCTCAGTGCTGGAGTGTTAAAGTGTCTCCCTCAGTGCTGGAGTGTTAAAGTGTCTCCCTCAGTGCTGGAGTGTTAAAGTGTCTCCCTCAGTGCTGGAGTGTTAAAGTATCTCCCTCAGTGCTTGAGTGTTAAAGTGTCTCCCTCAGTGCTGGAGTGTTAAAGTATCTCCCTCAGTGCTGGAGTGTTAAAGTGTCTCCCTCAGTGCTGGAGTGCTAAAGTATCTCCCTCAGTGCTGGAGTGTCTCCCTCAGTGCTGGAGTGTTAAAGTGTCTCCCTCAGTGCTGGAGTGTTAAAGTATCTCCCTCAGTGCTGGAGTGTTAAAGTATCTCCCTCAGTGCTGGAGTGTTAAAGTATCTCCCTCAGTGCTGGAGTGTTAAAGTATCTCCCTCAGTGCTGGAGTGTTAAAGTGTCTCCCTCAGTGCTGGAGTGTTAAAGTGTCTCCCTCAGTCCTGGAGTGTTAAAGTGTCTCCCTCAGTGCTGGAGTGTTAAAGTGTCTCCCTCAGTGCTGGAGTGTTAAAGTGTCTCCCTCAGTGCTGGAGTGTTAAAGTGTCTCCCTCAGTGCTGGAGTGTTAAAGTGTCTCCCTCAGTGCTGGAGTGTTAAAGTATCTCCCTCAGTGCTGGAGTGTTAAAGTGTCTCCCTCAGTGCTGGAGTGTTAAAGTATCTCCCTCAGTGCTGGAGTGTTAAAGTATCTCCCTCAGTGCTGGAGTGTTAAAGTATCTCCCTCAGTGCTGGAGTGTTAAAGTATCTCCCTCAGTGCTGGAGTGTTAAAGTGTCTCCCTCAGTGCTGGAGTGTTAAAGTGCCTCCCTCAGTGCTGGAGTGTTAAAGTATCTCCCTCAGTGCTGGAGTGTTAAAGTGTCTCCCTCAGTGCTGGAGTGTTAAAGTATCTCCCTCAGTGCTGGAGTGTTAAAGTATCTCCCTCAGTGCTGGAGTGTTAAAGTGTCTCCCTCAGTGCTGGAGTGTTAAAGTGTCTCCCTCAGTGCTGGAGTGTTAAAGTGTCTCCCTCAGTGCTGGAGTGTTAAAGTATCTCCCTCAGTGCTGGAGTGTTAAAGTATCTCCCTCAGTGCTGGAGTGTTAAAGTGTCTCCCTCAGTGCTGGAGTGTTAAAGTGTCTCCCTCAGTGCTGGAGTGTTAAAGTACCTCCCTCAGTGCTGGAGTGTTAAAGTGTCTCCCTCAGTGCTGGAGTGCTAAAGTGTCTCCCTCAGTGCTGGAGTGTTAAAGTGCCTCCCTCAGTGCTGGAGTGTTAAAGTGTCTCCCTCAGTGCTGGAGTGTTAAAGTGTGTCCCTCAGTGCTGGAGTGTTAAAGCGTCTCCCTCAGTGCTGGAGTGTTAAAGTGTGTCCCTCAGTGCTGGAGTGTTAAAGTGCCTCCCTCAGTGCTGGAGTGTTAAAGTGTCTCCCTCAGTGCTGGAGTGTTAAAGTGCCTCCCTCAGTGCTGGAGTGTTAAAGTATCTCCCTCAGTGCTGGAGTGTTAAAGTGTCTTCCTCAGTGCTGGAGTGTTATAAAGTGTCTCCCTCAGTGCTGGAATGCTAAAGTGTCTCCCTCAGTGCTGGAGTGTTAAAGTATCTCCCTCAGTGCTGGAGTGTTAAAGTATCTCCCTCAGTGCTGGAGTGTTAAAGTATCTCCCTCAGTGCTGGAGTGTTAAAGTATCTCCCTCAGTGCTGGAGTGTTAAAGTGTCTCCCTCAGTGCTGGAGTGTTAAAGTGCCTCCCTCAGTGCTGGAGTGTTAAAGTATCTCCCTCAGTGCTGGAGTGTTAAAGTGTCTCCCTCAGTGCTGGAGTGTTAAAGTATCTCCCTCAGTGCTGGAGTGTTAAAGTATCTCCCTCAGTGCTGGAGTGTTAAAGTGTCTCCCTCAGTGCTGGAGTGTTAAAGTGTCTCCCTCAGTGCTGGAGTGTTAAAGTGTCTCCCTCAGTGCTGGAGTGTTAAAGTGTCTCCCTCAGTGCTGGAGTGTTAAAGTGCCTCCCTCAGTGCTGGAGTGTTAAAGTGCCTCCCTCAGTGCTGGAGTGTTAAAGTGCCTCCCTCAGTGCTGGAGTGTTAAAGTGTCTCCCTCAGTGCTGGAGTGTTAAAGTGTCTCCCTCAGTGCTGGAGTGTTAAAGTGCCTCCCTCAGTGCTGGAGTGTTAAAGTGTCTCCCTCAGTGCTGGAGTGTTAAAGTGTCTCCCTCAGTGCTGGAGTGTTAAAGTGTCTCCCTCAGTGCTGGAGTGTTAAAGTGTCTCCCTCAGTGCTGGAGTGTTAAAGTGTCTCCCTCAGTGCTGGAGTGTTAAAGTGTCTCCCTCAGTGCTGGAGTGTTAAAGTGTCTCCCTCAGTGCTGGAGTGTTAAAGTATCTCCCTCAGTGCTTGAGTGTTAAAGTGTCTCCCTCAGTGCTGGAGTGTTAAAGTATCTCCCTCAGTGCTGGAGTGTTAAAGTGTCTCCCTCAGTGCTGGAGTGCTAAAGTATCTCCCTCAGTGCTGGAGTGTCTCCCTCAGTGCTGGAGTGTTAAAGTGTCTCCCTCAGTGCTGGAGTGTTAAAGTATCTCCCTCAGTGCTGGAGTGTTAAAGTATCTCCCTCAGTGCTGGAGTGTTAAAGTATCTCCCTCAGTGCTGGAGTGTTAAAGTGTCTCCCTCAGTGCTGGAGTGTTAAAGTGTCTCCCTCAGTCCTGGAGTGTTAAAGTGTCTCCCTCAGTGCTGGAGTGTTAAAGTGTCTCCCTCAGTGCTGGAGTGTTAAAGTGTCTCCCTCAGTGCTGGAGTGTTAAAGTGTCTCCCTCAGTGCTGGAGTGTTAAAGTGTCTCCCTCAGTGCTGGAGTGTTAAAGTATCTCCCTCAGTGCTGGAGTGTTAAAGTGTCTCCCTCAGTGCTGGAGTGTTAAAGTATCTCCCTCAGTGCTGGAGTGTTAAAGTATCTCCCTCAGTGCTGGAGTGTTAAAGTATCTCCCTCAGTGCTGGAGTGTTAAAGTATCTCCCTCAGTGCTGGAGTGTTAAAGTGTCTCCCTCAGTGCTGGAGTGTTAAAGTGCCTCCCTCAGTGCTGGAGTGTTAAAGTATCTCCCTCAGTGCTGGAGTGTTAAAGTGTCTCCCTCAGTGCTGGAGTGTTAAAGTATCTCCCTCAGTGCTGGAGTGTTAAAGTATCTCCCTCAGTGCTGGAGTGTTAAAGTGTCTCCCTCAGTGCTGGAGTGTTAAAGTGTCTCCCTCAGTGCTGGAGTGTTAAAGTGTCTCCCTCAGTGCTGGAGTGTTAAAGTATCTCCCTCAGTGCTGGAGTGTTAAAGTATCTCCCTCAGTGCTGGAGTGTTAAAGTGTCTCCCTCAGTGCTGGAGTGTTAAAGTGTCTCCCTCAGTGCTGGAGTGTTAAAGTACCTCCCTCAGTGCTGGAGTGTTAAAGTGTCTCCCTCAGTGCTGGAGTGCTAAAGTGTCTCCCTCAGTGCTGGAGTGTTAAAGTGCCTCCCTCAGTGCTGGAGTGTTAAAGTGTCTCCCTCAGTGCTGGAGTGTTAAAGTGTGTCCCTCAGTGCTGGAGTGTTAAAGCGTCTCCCTCAGTGCTGGAGTGTTAAAGTGTGTCCCTCAGTGCTGGAGTGTTAAAGTGCCTCCCTCAGTGCTGGAGTGTTAAAGTGTCTCCCTCAGTGCTGGAGTGTTAAAGTGCCTCCCTCAGTGCTGGAGTGTTAAAGTATCTCCCTCAGTGCTGGAGTGTTAAAGTGTCTTCCTCAGTGCTGGAGTGTTATAAAGTGTCTCCCTCAGTGCTGGAATGCTAAAGTGTCTCCCTCAGTGCTGGAGTGTTAAAGTATCTCCCTCAGTGCTGGAGTGTTAAAGTATCTCCCTCAGTGCTGGAGTGTTAAAGTATCTCCCTCAGTGCTGGAGTGTTAAAGTATCTCCCTCAGTGCTGGAGTGTTAAAGTGTCTCCCTCAGTGCTGGAGTGTTAAAGTGCCTCCCTCAGTGCTGGAGTGTTAAAGTATCTCCCTCAGTGCTGGAGTGTTAAAGTGTCTCCCTCAGTGCTGGAGTGTTAAAGTATCTCCCTCAGTGCTGGAGTGTTAAAGTATCTCCCTCAGTGCTGGAGTGTTAAAGTGTCTCCCTCAGTGCTGGAGTGTTAAAGTGTCTCCCTAAGTGCTGGAGTGTTAAAGTGTCTCCCTCAGTGCTGGAGTGTTAAAGTGTCTCCCTCAGTGCTGGAGTGTTAAAGTGCCTCCCTCAGTGCTGGAGTGTTAAAGTGCCTCCCTCAGTGCTGGAGTGTTAAAGTGCCTCCCTCAGTGCTGGAGTGTTAAAGTGTCTCCCTCAGTGCTGGAGTGTTAAAGTGTCTCCCTCAGTGCTGGAGTGTTAAAGTGTCTCCCTCAGTGCTGGAGTGTTAAAGTATCTCCCTCAGTGCTGGAGTGTTAAAGTATCTCCCTCAGTGCTGGAGTGTTAAAGTGTCTCCCTCAGTGCTGGAGTGTTAAAGTGTCTCCCTCAGTGCTGGAGTGTTAAAGTGCCTCCCTCAGTGCTGGAGTGTTAAAGTGTCTCCCTCAGTGCTGGAGTGTTAAAGTATCTCCCTCAGTGCTGGAGTGTTAAAGTGTCTCCCTCAGTGCTGGAGTGTTAAAGTGTCTCCCTCAGTGCTGGAGTGTTAAGGTGTCTCCCTCAGTGCTGGAGTGTTAAAGTGTCTCCCTCAGTGCTGGAGTGTTAAAGTACCTCCCTCAGTGCTGGAGTGTTAAAGTGTCTCCCTCAGTGCTGGAGTGTTAAAGTGTCTCCCTCAGTGCTGGAGTGTTAAAGTATCTCCCTCAGTGCTGGACTGTTAAAGTGTCTCCCTCAGTGCTGGAGTGTTAAAGTGTCTCCCTCAGTGCTGGAGTGTTAAAGTGTCTCCCTCAGTGCTGGAGTGTTAAAGTGTCTCCCTCAGTGCTGGAGTGATAAAGTGTCTCCCTCAGTGCTGGAGTGTTAAAGTATCTCCCTCAGTGCTGGAGTGTTAAAGTGTCTCCCTCAGTGCTGGAGTGTTAAAGTGTCTCCCTCAGTGCTGGAGTGTTAAAGTGTCTCCCTCAGTGCTGGAGTGTTAAAGTGTCTCCCTCAGTGCTGGAGTGTTAAAGTGCCTCCCTCAGTGCTGGAGTGTTAAAGTGTCTCCCTCAGTGCTGGAGTGTTAAAGTGTCTCCCTCAGTGCTGGAGTGTTAAAGTGTCTCCCTCAGTGCTGGAGTGTTAAAGTGTCTCCCTCAGTGCTGGAGTGTTAAAGTGTCTCCCTCAGTGCTGGAGTGTTAAAGTGTCTCCCTCAGTGCTGGAGTGTTAAAGTGTCTCCCTCAGTGCTGGAGTGTTAAAGTATCTCCCTCAGTGCTTGAGTGTTAAAGTGTCTCCCTCAGTGCTGGAGTGTTAAAGTATCTCCCTCAGTGCTGGAGTGTTAAAGTGTCTCCCTCAGTGCTGGAGTGCTAAAGTATCTCCCTCAGTGCTGGAGTGTCTCCCTCAGTGCTGGAGTGTTAAAGTGTCTCCCTCAGTGCTGGAGTGTTAAAGTATCTCCCTCAGTGCTGGAGTGTTAAAGTATCTCCCTCAGTGCTGGAGTGTTAAAGTATCTCCCTCAGTGCTGGAGTGTTAAAGTGTCTCCCTCAGTGCTGGAGTGTTAAAGTGTCTCCCTCAGTCCTGGAGTGTTAAAGTGTCTCCCTCAGTGCTGGAGTGTTAAAGTGTCTCCCTCAGTGCTGGAGTGTTAAAGTGTCTCCCTCAGTGCTGGAGTGTTAAAGTGTCTCCCTCAGTGCTGGAGTGTTAAAGTGTCTCCCTCAGTGCTGGAGTGTTAAAGTATCTCCCTCAGTGCTGGAGTGTTAAAGTGTCTCCCTCAGTGCTGGAGTGTTAAAGTATCTCCCTCAGTGCTGGAGTGTTAAAGTATCTCCCTCAGTGCTGGAGTGTTAAAGTATCTCCCTCAGTGCTGGAGTGTTAAAGTATCTCCCTCAGTGCTGGAGTGTTAAAGTGTCTCCCTCAGTGCTGGAGTGTTAAAGTGCCTCCCTCAGTGCTGGAGTGTTAAAGTATCTCCCTCAGTGCTGGAGTGTTAAAGTGTCTCCCTCAGTGCTGGAGTGTTAAAGTATCTCCCTCAGTGCTGGAGTGTTAAAGTATCTCCCTCAGTGCTGGAGTGTTAAAGTGTCTCCCTCAGTGCTGGAGTGTTAAAGTGTCTCCCTCAGTGCTGGAGTGTTAAAGTGTCTCCCTCAGTGCTGGAGTGTTAAAGTATCTCCCTCAGTGCTGGAGTGTTAAAGTATCTCCCTCAGTGCTGGAGTGTTAAAGTGTCTCCCTCAGTGCTGGAGTGTTAAAGTGTCTCCCTCAGTGCTGGAGTGTTAAAGTACCTCCCTCAGTGCTGGAGTGTTAAAGTGTCTCCCTCAGTGCTGGAGTGCTAAAGTGTCTCCCTCAGTGCTGGAGTGTTAAAGTGCCTCCCTCAGTGCTGGAGTGTTAAAGTGTCTCCCTCAGTGCTGGAGTGTTAAAGTGTGTCCCTCAGTGCTGGAGTGTTAAAGCGTCTCCCTCAGTGCTGGAGTGTTAAAGTGTGTCCCTCAGTGCTGGAGTGTTAAAGTGCCTCCCTCAGTGCTGGAGTGTTAAAGTGTCTCCCTCAGTGCTGGAGTGTTAAAGTGCCTCCCTCAGTGCTGGAGTGTTAAAGTATCTCCCTCAGTGCTGGAGTGTTAAAGTGTCTTCCTCAGTGCTGGAGTGTTATAAAGTGTCTCCCTCAGTGCTGGAATGCTAAAGTGTCTCCCTCAGTGCTGGAGTGTTAAAGTATCTCCCTCAGTGCTGGAGTGTTAAAGTATCTCCCTCAGTGCTGGAGTGTTAAAGTATCTCCCTCAGTGCTGGAGTGTTAAAGTATCTCCCTCAGTGCTGGAGTGTTAAAGTGTCTCCCTCAGTGCTGGAGTGTTAAAGTGCCTCCCTCAGTGCTGGAGTGTTAAAGTATCTCCCTCAGTGCTGGAGTGTTAAAGTGTCTCCCTCAGTGCTGGAGTGTTAAAGTATCTCCCTCAGTGCTGGAGTGTTAAAGTATCTCCCTCAGTGCTGGAGTGTTAAAGTGTCTCCCTCAGTGCTGGAGTGTTAAAGTGTCTCCCTCAGTGCTGGAGTGTTAAAGTGTCTCCCTCAGTGCTGGAGTGTTAAAGTGTCTCCCTCAGTGCTGGAGTGTTAAAGTGCCTCCCTCAGTGCTGGAGTGTTAAAGTGCCTCCCTCAGTGCTGGAGTGTTAAAGTGCCTCCCTCAGTGCTGGAGTGTTAAAGTGTCTCCCTCAGTGCTGGAGTGTTAAAGTGTCTCCCTCAGTGCTGGAGTGTTAAAGTGTCTCCCTCAGTGCTGGAGTGTTAAAGTATCTCCCTCAGTGCTGGAGTGTTAAAGTGCCTCCCTCAGTGCTGGAGTGTTAAAGTGTCTCCCTCAGTGCTGGAGTGTTAAAGTATCTCCCTCAGTGCTGGAGTGTTAAAGTATCTCCCTCAGTGCTGGAGTGTTAAAGTGTCTCCCTCAGTGCTGGAGTGTTAAAGTGCCTCCCTCAGTGCTGGAGTGTTAAAGTGCCTCCCTCAGTGCTGGAGTGCTAAAGTATCTCCCTCAGTGCTGGAGTGTTAAAGTGTCTCCCTCAGTGCTGGAGTGTTAAAGTGCCTCCCTCAGTGCTGGAGTGTTAAAGTGTCTCCCTCAATGCTGGAGTGTTAAAGTGTCTCCCTCAGTGCTGGAGTGTTAAAGTATCTCCCTCAGTGCTGGAGTGCTAAAGTGTCTCCCTCAGTGCTGGAGTGTTAAAGTGTCTCCCTCAGTGCTGGAGTGTTAAAGTGCCTCCCTCAGTGCTGGAGTGTTAAAGTATCTCCCTCAGTGCTGGAGTGTTAAAGTGTCTCCCTCAGTGCTGGAGTGTTAAAGTGTCTCCCTCAGTGCTGGAGTGTTAAAGTGTCTCCTTCAGTGCTGGAGTGTTAAAGTGTCTCCCTCAGTGCTGGAGTGTTAAAGTGTCTCCCTCAGTGCTGGAGTGTTAAAGTGTCTCCTTCAGTGCTGGAGTGCTAAAGTGTCTCCCTCAGTGCTGGAGTGTTAAAGTATCTCCCTCAGTGCTGGAGTGTTAAAGTGTCTCCCTCAGTGCTGGAATGCTAAAGTGTCTCCCTCAGTGCTGGAGTGTTAAAGTGCCTCCCTCAGTGCTGGAGTGCTAAAGTGCCTCCCTCAGTGCTGGAGTGTTAAAGTGTCTCCCTCAGTGTAGTCCGGCAGTGCTAAAGTGTCTCCCTCAGTGCTGGAGTGCTAAAGTATCTCCCTCAGTGCTGGAGTGTTAAAGTGCCTCCCTCAGTGCTGGAGTGCTAAAGTGCCTCCCTCAGTGCTGGAGTGTTAAAGTGTCTCCCTCAGTGTAGTCCGGCAGTGCTAAAGTGTCTCCCTCAGTGCTGGAGTGCTAAAGTATCTCCCTCAGTGCTGGAGTGTTAAAGTATCTCCCTCAGTGCTGGAGTGTTAAAGTGTCTCCCTCAGTGCTGGAGTGTTAAAGTGCCTCCCTCAGTGCTGGAGTGTTAAAGTGTCTCCCTCAGTGCTGGACTGTTATAGTATCTCCCTCAGTGCTGGAGTGTTAAAGTATCTCCCTCAGTGCTGGAGTGTTAAAGTGTCTCCCTCAGTGCTGGAGTGTTAAAGTGTCTCCCTCAGTGCTGGACTGTTAAAGTGCCTCTCTCAGTGCTGGAGTGTTAAAGTATCTCCCTCAGTGCTGGACTGTTATAGTATCTCCCTCAGTGCTGGAGTGTTAAAGTGTCTCCCTCAGAGTGTTAAAGTGCCTCCCTCAGTGCTGGACTGTTAAAGTGTCTCCCTCAGTGCTGGACTGTTATAGTATCTCCCTCAGTGCTGGAGTGTTAAAGTGTCTCCCTCAGTGCTGGAGTGTTAAAGTGTCTCCCTCAGTGCTGGAGTGTTAAAGTATCTCCCTCAGTGCTGGAGTGTTATAGTATCTCCCTCAGTGATGGAGTGTTAAAGTGCCTCCCTCAGTGCTGGAGTGTTAAAGTGTCTCCCTCAGTGCTGGAGTGTTAAAGTGTCTCCCTCAGTGCTGGAGTGTTAAAGTGTTTCCCTCAGTGCTGGAGTTCTCCCTCAGTGCTGGAGTGTTAAAGTGCCTCCCTCAGTGCTGGAGTGTTAAAGTATCTCCCTCAGTGCTGAAATATTAAAGTGTCTCCCTCAGTGCTGGAGTGTTAAAGTGTCTCCCTCAGTGCTGGAGTGTTAAAGTGTCTCCCTCAGTGCTGGAGTGTTAAAGTGCCTCCCTCAGTGCTGGAGTGTTAAAGTGTCTCCCTCAGTGCTGGAGTGTTAAAGTGTCTCCCTCAGTGCTGGAGTGTTAAAGTGTCTCCCTCAGTGCTGGAGTGTTAAAGTGCCTCCCTCAGTGCTGGAGTGTTAAAGTGTCTCCCTCAGTGCTGGAGTGTTAAAGTATCTCCCTCAGTGCTGGAGTGTTAAAATGTCTCCCTCAGTGCTGGAGTGTTAAAGTGCCTCCCTCAGTGCTGGAGTGCTAAAGTGTCTCCCTCAGTGCTGGAGTATTAAAGTATCTCCCTCAGTGCTGGAGTGTTAAAGTGTCTCCCTCAGTGCTGGAGTGTTAAAGTATCTCCCTCAGTGCTGGAGTGTTAAAGTGTCTCCCTCAGTGCTGGAGTGTTAAAGTGTCTCCCTCAGTGCTGGAGTGTTAAGGTGTCTCCCTCAGTGCTGGAGTGTTAAAGTGTCTCCCTCAGTGCTGGAGTGTTAAAGTACCTCCCTCAGTGCTGGAGTGTTAAAGTGTCTCCCTCAGTGCTGGAGTGTTAAAGTGCCTCCCTCAGTGCAGGAGTGTTAAAGTGTCTCCCTCAGTGCTGGAGTGTTAAAGTGTCTCCCTCAGTGCTGGAGTGTTATAGTATCTCCCTCAGTGCTGGAGTGTTAAAGTGTCTCCCTCAGTGCTGGAGTGTTAAAGTATCTCCCTCAGTGCTGGAGTGTTAAAGTGTCTCCCTCAGTGCTGGAGTGTTAAAGTGTCTCCCTCAGTGCTGGAGTGTTAAAGTATCTCCCTCAGTGCTGGAGTTCTAAAGTGTCTCCCTCAGTGCTGGAGTGTTAAAGTGCCTCCCTCAGTGCTGGACTGTTAAAGTGTCTCCCTCAGTGCTGGAGTGTTAAAGTGTCTCCCTCAGTGCTGGAGTGTTAAAGTATCTCCCTCAGTGCTGGAGTGTTAAAGTGCCTCCCTCAGTGCTGGAGTGTTAAAGTGTGTCCCTCAGTGCTGGAGTGTTAAAGTGTCTCCCTCAGTGCTGGACTGTTAAAGTGTCTCCCTCAGTGCTGGAGTGTTAAAGTGTCTCCCTCAGTGCTGGAGTGTTAAAGTGTCTCCCTCAGTGCTGGAGTGTTAAAGTATCTCCCTCAGTGCTGGAGTGTTAAAGTGTCTCCCTCAGTGCTGGAGTGTTAAAGTGTCTCCCTCAGTGCTGGAGTGTTAAAGTGCCTCCCTCAGTGCTGGAGTGTTAAAGTGTCTCCCTCAGTGCTGGAGTGTTAAAGTGTCTCCCTCAGTGCAGGAGTGTTAAAGTGTCTCCCTCAGTGCTGGACCTATCAACGGTTGTTATGTAGCACTTCTACACAACCATGTACACGCCCCTTTTCATGGAATTAATCTCTATTTGTGTCATAAACTTTTTAATTTGGCTCATTAGCAAATGTGGAGACAGTGACGAGTGTATTGTGTGATCTATGGTGAGTGTGATCTGTGGTGGGTGTGTTGTGTGATCTGTGGTGGGTGTGTTGTGTGATCTGTGGTGGGTGTGTTGTGTGATCTGTGGTGGGTGTGTTGTGTGATCTGTGGTGAGTGTGTTGTGTGATCTTGTGAGTGTGTTAGGAGAGCCCTGACAACACTGTGACAGGCTGAGGCAGACATGTCGGGAGAGAACTAGAGCACTGAATCTTTGAACGTTGAAGGTGTTCAAGATTATTGTCTTGTCTCTAAAGGGGGACTGACCAGAGACCAAACCTGCAAAATCCCCTGAAGCACTCTCAGTTAGCTAACTCAATAGCTTAGGGAAGGCCTTGCGGAACTATTCACCAGACACACCCCTCCCCTCACCCTTCTCTCCAGACACACCCTCCCCTCACACCTCCCCAGACACACCCCTCCTCACACTCACACTCACTGCAGATGTCTCCTACAGTTCATGTGCACTGCCTCAGATTTTGCATTGAAGATATACCTCTTACACATATCAACTCAGAGCTTTAGTGTTGTTGGGCACTGCACACATCAACTCAGAGCTTTAGTGTTGTTGGGCACTACACACATCAACTCAGAGCTTTAGTGTTGTTGGGCACTCCTATCAACTCAGAGCTTTAGTGTTGTTGGGCACTATAAATATCAACTCAGAGCTTTAGTGTTGTTGGGCACTGCACACATCAACTCAGAGCTTTAGTGTTGTTGGGGACCACACACATCAACTCAGAGCTTTAGTGTTGTTGGGTACTACACACATCAACTCAGAGCTTTAGTGTTGTTGGGTACTACACACATCAACTCAGAGCTTTAGTGTTGTTGGGTACTACACACATCAACTCAGAGCTTTAGTGTTGTTGGGCACTGCACACATCAACTCAGAGCTTTAGTGTTGTTGGGCACTACACATATCAACTCAGAGCTTTAGTGTTGTTGGGCACTGCACATATCAACTCAGAGCTTTAGTGTTGTTGGACACTGCACATATCAACTCAGAGCTTTAGTGTTGTTGGGCACACTGCACATATCAACTCAGAGCTTTAGTGTTGTTGGGCACTACACACATCAACTCAGAGCTTTAGTGTTGTTGGGTACTACACATCAACTCAGAGCTTTAGTGTTGTTGGGCACTACACATATCATGTATCAGCACACATGTCTTGCTGCTGTAGTTGACTGTACCCTTGTAGGGTCAGCTTCACCTTCAAGGACTTGGTAACAGTTGCACAGAACTCCACCAACCAAACAGGATATGTTTTGGTCATCTGCAGCCTCTTTTGGACTTGTAATGGTTACCAAGTAACAGGCACTCCACAAATCAAAAACTATAACTGAGCGTGGGCGGGTTATTCGCTCTGCTTATAATATAACATGTGAGTTTGTTTGGCTGATGATCCTTACCAACTGCTTTATAGCGCCATAGAGAAACACGAGACACCATGGATGTGCACTGGAACATCTGGAGCACTGGAACATCTGGAGCACTCCAGCAATCAAGTTTTATGAAGGGAGGCTGTTGTACGTAAGTTATGCGACGAGGGGGAGATAGATGGTAGGATGAAGCTCAAGGGGCTTCCCCCATAATTTCTATCCTTTTTTTGACTGCCAGTTTACTACTTAGCAACAGGTTCAAAGTACGATGGGAGTTTTTTAATTAAAGTTAAGGGGGGACTGTACGTCAGCATCACCAAAGTAGTATAAATTGCCATAACTTTTTTACTATTATACACTCTATGCAGATAATTTTTTCCCAGTGTGTTCCTTATGTTTTGTGCTTTCTAATGATATGTTGAATCTCTGCAGACATATTTTCTCGGAAGATGCCTCAAGATCCCTAAAAAAGTTGACCTAACTTGCAGAAAAGTTCATAACTGCCCTAATTATCAAGATCAAAGTCCCAGATTTGGTCAGCTGATAGAGGAGGCTCTAATCTGTGCAATGCATGAACAGATTATCAATAAACATCGTGGTTTTGAGCGGCAGGGAAAACACCAGGGGAAATCCCAAACCACACCACTTCAAATCACCATAACTTGCCAACAATTATAGTAATTTGTTTCATGCGTTGCACAGATAATTAAAAGAGCTATCCAGTGATATTGAAGTGAAGTGTAGGAGAGTTATGAGTTTTACGGCAAAAAAACACACAAGAATTAAAAAAAAAAAATAGTCCAAGTTAGGGCAATGAAATGTTTGGGTTTACAATAAGATGTGTTCTCTTTGTAGTTTCTTGATCTGTTACATGGACAAAAACCAACATAACTTCGAAATGGAGCATCCAATGCCTCTCAAACTTTGCAAATGGCTAGAGGACAGATACAAGAACAGTTTGAAAGAAGGAGAAAAAAAGAAGCGGGGAAAAAAGTCTAGTTTTTTACTTACAGTCCCCCCTTAATATCAGCCTAAAAACCATTTAAGTGGCTAAGAAGCTGGTGGTGTGAGTCTTAGCTGAGATATGAACATTGGTTTTCCGGGGAGGGGGGATCATTGATATTTTGAAATAGGGGGCAAACCCACGAAGTGCTACCGTAATCACCAAATAAGTCATCATCAGGCCATCACAGAGTTATTGGTTGTCAAACAGGTGATTTAATGTCGACACATGGAGCAGTGCCTGTAAGGAAACCTGCACGCTATTACTAACCACTGATCAGAACACCCGAAGAGGGAAGTCATTGTCTGCTCCGTGTCATTGGCTCTGTTAATTAACACAACATAAGCTCAACTGAAATCAACGCAAGCGTTGGAAATGATATTGTGGGCCAGGTCCTGTAGGTATTGGGCCAGTGGCTGCGGAATATTGGGAGGTGTGCTTCATATTAAAATATTAAAATATTAAAATATTGTGGGCCAGGTCCTGTTGGGCCAGTGGCTGAGGAATAATGGGAGGTGTGCTTCATATTAAAATATTGTGGGCCAGGTCCTGTGGGTATTGAGCCAGTGGCGCAAGGAATAATGGGAGGTGTGCTTCATATTGGACTATGTGTGACGGATGGTAAATTGCCAACAAAAGCCTTCAGGAAGCTAAAACACCATGCCCTTCCTGTGAGGCAGGCTCTCAACCCTCTCCATGATTGCAGATAAATGTATGCAGGCTTCATATACACTTGAGGGGAGAGAACAGTTGAAGTAGGCCCAACTGATTGGTTGCTTTAGCAACCTGAGGAGGTGGGTGTTGTCCCAAAAGCATAACAGATCAAACTAAAAGACGTTCTCTTTTTATTGTTTTGGGTAGGACATATCATGAGCCCACGCCCCCTCAATACAGACTGTCATCAATGGGGGGGGGGGGGGGGGGCAAGCTATAGCATCTTCAAAGACAAGGATGGGAAGCATGAATGACGAAAGAGATGGAATATAAAATAAATATTGAAATATGCTGTCTTCAATTTGAGTGTTGCATTTGGCTTTCTGTTATGTCCTTCAGCAAAATGTTTTACCTTGAGCTATGTGGTGTGGTGAGTGGATGTGGTGAGTTGTGTGGTTGTAGTGTGCGGTTGTGGTGAGCGTGGACGTGGTGTGGTGGTTTTGTGTATGGTGCGTGTGTGGCATGTCTGATGTGTGTGTATGCATCATGTGTGTGTGTGTGTGTGTGTGTGTGTGTGTGTGTGTGTGTGACTAAAAACATCTCAACAGATTTTCACCAAATTTGGTAGGCAGATCAAGTCCGTACGAATTTTAAAAGGGCAAGGCCTACGAGGTTAAAGGACATGGCCTGCGCCTTGCAATGTCATCTTGTTTATTCGCACGACATTTATTATACGTGATGTGTGCTCTAATAGATGCTCAGCATCTGCAAATTTGCACAACTAGTTGCCCGATGGATGGAAGTTGCCCGGGTAATTATGTTGCCCGGGTAATTGTGGATGAAAGTGTGGGTGGACTAATTATGAAGCTTTCAGGAGCACGAGTGAGGTCATCAGTGAGGTCATCAGAGTGAGGTCATCAGCCAGTGTTTGTACAAGTTAATTTGTCATCTTGGGATGTGTATCATACCATTAAATGTGTCCTCCATTGTCAGCATTATTTTCTCCTGTTCAGACTATATGCAGTCCCTCCAGATAACTACTACATGCCAGTTCTCTCTAGTTCTCTCTAATCACCTGATAAAGCTTGCTCATTTCAATATCTCATGACAAGAACATTTACTAAGCGCTGGCAAAAATATGTTCCTATAGATAGGCTGGAAGTGGGCCAGGACCCATGCCCACCAGTAGTGAGCCACTGCAACACTGACCCACTAATTACTAGACTAATAGGCCCACCAGTAGTGAGCCACTGCAACACTGACCACTAATTACTAGACTAATAGGCCCACCAGTAGTGAGCCACTGCAACACTGACCCACTAATTACTAGACTAATAGGCTGTTAGTAGAGCTTGAGGTGTGTTCCTATAGCTAGGCTGGAAGTGGGCCAGGACCCATGCTGTTAGCAGAGGAGTAGAACTTGAGGTGTGTTCCTATAGCTAGGCTGGAAGTGGTCCAGGACCCATGCTGTTAGTAGAGGAGTAGAGCTTGAGGTGTGTTCCTATAGCTAGGCTGGAAGTGGGCCAGGACCCATGCTGTTAGCAGAGGAGTAGAACTTTAGGTGTGTTCCTATAGCTAGGCTGGAAGTGGTCCAGGACCCATGCTGTTAGTAGAGGAGTAGAGCTTGAGGTGTGTTCCTATAGCTAGGCTGGAAGTGGGCCAGGACCCATGCTGTTAGCAGAGGAGTAGAACTTGAGGTGTGTTCCTATAGCTAGGCTGGAAGTGGTCCAGGACCCATGCTGTTAGTAGAGGAGTAGAGCTTGAGGTGTGTTCCTATAGCTAGGCTGGAAGTGGGCCAGGACCCATGCTGTTAGCAGAGGAGTAGAGCTTGAGATGTGTTCCTATAGCTAGGCTGGAAGTGGGCCAGGACCCATGCTGTTAGCAGAGGAGTAGAGCTTGAGGTGTGTTCCTATAGCTAGGCTGGAAGTGGGCCAGGACCCATGCTGTTAGTAGAGGAGCAGAGCTTGAGGTGTGTTCCTATAGCTAGGCTGGAAGTGGGCCAGGACACATTAGCAGAGGAGCAGAGCTTGAGGTGTGTTCCTATAGCTAGGCTGGAAGTGGGCCAGGTCCCACGCTGTTAGTAGAGGAGTAGAGCTTGAGGTATGTTCCTATAGCTAGGCTGGAAGTGGGCCAGGAGACCCATGCTGTTCAGAGGAGTAGAACTTGAGGTGTGTTCCTATAGCTAGGCTGGAAGTGGGCCAGGACCCATGCTGTTAGCAGAGGAGTAGAGCTTGAGGTGTGTTCCTATAGCTAGGCTGGAAGTGGGCCAGGAGACATTAGCAGAGGAGCAGAGCTTGAGGTGTGCTTGTACTTGCTACTTATGGCTGAAGGTTGACTAGAGGAAATAGAACATTTTGAGAGCAGTAAAGTGTAGCACTAACTCAGACAGCTAGCTGCTGGAATAAGAAGTAGCCAGCTACACACTCCTGCACAAAGGGTCATCTTCAGATGTGGAAGAATGCATGTCAGATCCCCTCAGAGTAACTTGAACATGTTATGGAACAATAACATGCTCTTGAGTTGAAGTGGGAATGGACTGTCTACTCCATAGCTCCTACAGAACAAACTGTGCAGTGAGTTTTACTCTCTACTCTCCATGGAGCTTGTCTTCTTCCGACCAATTCTCCTCACCTGACAAACATCCCATTTTAAGATGGATAGCCATTCAACTTCTATATCAGTCTGTCTGTCTGTGTATCCTTGATGCATGACTACAGTTTTGAAGCCAAGAAGCTCAAATCTAGCAGGAAGGTGTAGTTTTACCCTGGGATGGTCATGGGCTACGTTGCGTTACGTAACATTGAACTACTGGAAGCCATCATTCAAATAAAGAGAAAAGGCTGTAAACATCAGCCATCCAGGAAATACCACATGTCACTTTTCACGTTTGCGATGTTAGCACACAATTAATAATGCTACAAAACTATGCTAGTTACATTTTAGAGCTCCCCTAATGCAACAGTCTGCTAGTGAGGCTGCTTCTAGCTTCACTCTATTAGCTAGCTATGTTAGAGCTCACCTAATGCAAACAGTCTCCCAGTGAGGCTGCTTCTAGCATCACTTGATTAGCTACATGTAGCTATGTTAGAGCTCACCTAATGCAACAGTCTGCCAGTGAGGCTGCTTCTTGCCTCACTTTATTAGCTGCTATGTTAGAGCTCACCTAATGCAAACAGTCTCCCAGTGAGGCTGCTTCTAGCCTCACTTGATTAGCTAGCTATGTTAGAGCTCACCTAATGCAACAGTCTGCTAGCGAGGCTGCTTCTAGCCTCACTTGATTAGCTAGCTATGTTAGAGCTCGCCTAATGCAAACAGTCTCCCAGTGAGGCCGCTTCTAGCCGCACTTGATTAGCTAGCTATGTTAGAGCTCACCTAATGCAAACAGTCTCCCAGTGAGGCCGCTTCTAGCCGCACTTGATTAGCTAGCTATGTTAGAGCTCACCTAATGCAGACAGTCTGCTAGTGAGGCTTATTCTGGCCTCACTCTATTAGCTAGCTATGTTAGAGCTCACCTAATGCAGACAGTCTGCTAGTGAGGCTTATTCTAGCCTCACTCTATTAGCTAGCTATGTTAGAGCTCACCTAATGCAAACAGTCTCCCAGTGAGGCTGCTTCTAGCCTCCACTATTAGCTAGCTATGTTAGAGCTCACCTAATGCAAACAGTCTGCCAGTGAGGCTGCTTCTAGCCTCACTCTATTAGCTGCTATGTTAGAGCTCACCTAATACAAACAGTCTCCCAGTGAGGCTTCTTCTAGCCTCACTCTATTAGCTGCTATGTTAGAGCTCACCTAATACAAACAGTCTCCCAGTGAGGCTTCTTCTAGCCTCACTCTATTAGCTAGCTATGTTAGAGCTCACCTAATGCAAACAGTCTGCTAGTGAGGCTGCTTCTAGCCTCACTTGATTAGCTAGCAATGTTAGAGCTCACCTAATGCAACAGTCTGCTAGTGAGGCTTATTCTAGCCTCACTCTATTAGCTAGCTATGTTAGCCTCACTCTATT
Source organism: Cladorhizidae sp. MBARI D1340-BT2 (assembly GCA_028752905.1). Lineage (NCBI taxonomy): Eukaryota > Metazoa > Porifera > Demospongiae > Poecilosclerida > Cladorhizidae > Cladorhizidae sp. MBARI D1340-BT2. The sequence continues at coordinate 2,647,881 of JAQNBH010000002.1, read as the reverse complement.
AGCTAGCTATGTTAGAGCTCACCTAATGCAAACAGTCTCCCAGTGAGGCTTCTTCTAGCCTCACTCTATTAGCTAGCTATGTTAGAGCTCACCTAATGCAGACAGTCTGCTAGCGAGGCTGCTTCTAGCTTCACTCTATTAGCTAGCTATGTTAGAGCTCACCTAATGCAAACAGTCTCCCAGTGAGGCTGCTTCTAGCCTCACTTTATTAGCTAGCTATGTTAGAGCTCACCTAATGCAAACAGTCTGCTAGCGAGGCTGCTTCTAGCCTCACTCTATTAGCTAGCTATGTTAGAGCTCACCTAATGCAGACAGTCTGCTAGTGAGGCTTATTCTAGCCTCACTCTATTAGCTAGCTATGTTAGAGCTCACCTAATGCAACAGTCTGCCAGTGAGGCTGCTTCTAGCCTCACTCTATTAGCTAGCTATGTTAGAGCTCACCTAATGCAAACAGTCTCCCAGTGAGGCTGCTTCTAGCCTCACTTTATTAGCTAGCTATGTAGCCTCACTCTATTAGCTAGCTATGTTAGAGCTCACCTAATGCAGACAGTCTCCCAGTGAGGCTTCTTCTAGCCTCATTCTATTAGCTAGCTATGTTAGAGCTCACCTAATGCAAACAGTCTCCCAGTGAGGATGCTTCTAGCCTCACTCTATTAGCTAGCTATGTTAGAGCTCACCTAATGCAGACAGTCTGCTAGTGAGGCTTATTCTAGCCTCACTCTATTAGCTAGCTATGTTAGAGCTCACCTAATGCAGACAGTCTGCTAGTGAGGCTTATTCTAGCCTCACTCTATTAGCTAGCTATGTTAGAGCTCACCTAATGCAGACAGTCTGCTAGTGAGGCTTATTCTAGCCTCACTCTATTAGCTGGCTATGTTAGAGCTCACCTAATGCAAACAGTCTCCCAGTGAGGCTGCTTCTAGCCTCACTTGATTAGCTAGCTATGTTAGAGCTCACCTAATGCAAACAGTCTCCCAGTGAGGCTGCTTCTAGCCTCACTCTATTAGCTAGCTATGTTAGAGCTCACCTAATGCAGACAGTCTGCTAGTGAGGCTTATTCTAGCCTCACTCTATTAGCTAGCTATGTTAGAGCTCACCTAATGCAGACAGTCTGCTAGTGAGGCTTATTCTAGCCTCACTCTATTAGCTAGCTATGTTAGAGCTCACCTAATGCAGACAGTCTGCTATAGCTAGCTAATAGAGTGAGGCTTATTCTAGCCTCACTCTATTAGCTAGCTATGTTAGAGCTCACCTAATGCAAACAGTCTCCCAGTGAGGCTGCTTCTAGCCTCACTTGATTAGCTAGCTATGTTAGAGCTCACATAATGCAAACAGTCTCCCAGTGAGGCTTCTTCTAGCCTCACTCTATTAGCTAGCTATGTTAGAGCTCACCTAATGCAAACAGTCTCCCAGTGAGGCTGCTTCTAGCCTCACTTTATTAGCTAGCTATGTAGCCTCACTCTATTAGCTAGCTATGTTAGAGCTCACCTAATGCAGACAGTCTCCCAGTGAGGCTTCTTCTAGCCTCACTCTATTAGCTAGCTATGTTAGAGCTCACCTAATGCAAACAGTCTCCCAGTGAGGCTGCTTCTAGCCTCACTTTATTAGCTAGCTATGTAGCCTCACTCTATTAGCTAGCTATGTTAGAGCTCACCTAATGCAGACAGTCTCCCAGTGAGGCTTCTTCTAGCCTCACTCTATTAGCTAGCTATGTTAGAGCTCACCTAATGCAAACAGTCTCCCAGTGAGGCTGCTTCTAGCCTCACTTTATTAGCTAGCTATGTAGCCTCACTCTATTAGCTAGCTATGTTAGAGCTCACCTAATGCAACAGTCTGCCAGTGAGGCTGCTTCTAGCCTCACTTTATTAGCTAGCTATGTAGCCTCACTCTATTAGCTAGCTATGTTAGAGCTCACCTAATGCAAACAGTCTCCCAGTGAGGCTGCTTCTAGCCTCACTTTATTAGCTAGCTATGTAGCCTCACTCTATTAGCTAGCTATGTTAGAGCTCACCTAATGCAACAGTCTGCTAGTGAGGCTGCTTCTAGCCTCACTCTATTAGCTAGCTATGTTAGAGCTCACCTAATGCAAACAGTCTCCCAGTGAGGCTGCTTCTAGCCTCACTTGATTAGCTAGCTATGTTAGAGCTCACCTAATGCAACTGTCTGCCAGTGAGGCTTCTTCTAGCCTCACTCTATTAGCTAGCTATGTTAGAGCTCACCTAATGCAGACAGTCTGCCAGTGAGGATGCTTCTAGCCTCACTCTATTAGCTAGCTATGTTAGAGCTCACCTAATGCAAACAGTCTGCCAGTGAGGCTGCTTCTAGCCTCATTCTATTAGCTAGCTATGTTAGAGCTCACCTAATGCAAACAGTCTGCCAGTGAGGCTTCTTCTAGCCTCACTCTATTAGCTAGCTATGTTAGAGCTCACCTAATGCAAACAGTCTGCCAGTGAGGCTGCTTCTAGCCTCATTCTATTAGCTAGCTATGTTAGAGCTCACCTAATGCAAACAGTCTGCCAGTGAGGATGCTTCTAGCCTCACTCTATTAGCTAGCTATGTTAGAGCTCACCTAATGCAGACAGTCTCCCAGTGAGGCTTCTTCTAGCCTCACTCTATTAGCTAGCTATGTTAGAGCTCACCTAATGCAAACAGTCTGCCAGTGAGGCTGCTTCTAGCCTCATTCTATTAGCTAGCTATGTTAGAGCTCACCTAATGCAAACAGTCTGCCAGTGAGGCTTCTTCTAGCCTCACTCTATTAGCTAGCTATGTTAGAGCTCACCTAATGCAAACAGTCTGCCAGTGAGGCTGCTTCTAGCCTCATTCTATTAGCTAGCTATGTTAGAGCTCACCTAATGCAAACAGTCTCCCAGTGAGGATGCTTCTAGCCTCACTCTATTAGCTAGCTATGTTAGAGCTCACATAATGCAGACAGTCTGCTAGTGAGGCTTATTCTAGCCTCACTCTATTAGCTAGCTATGTTAGAGCTCACCTAATGCAAACAGTCTGCCAGTGAGGCTGCTTCTAGCCTCATTCTATTAGCTAGCTATGTTAGAGCTCACCTAATGCAAACAGTCTCCCAGTGAGGATGTTTCTAGCCTCACTCTATTAGCTAGCTATGTTAGAGCTCACATAATGCAGACAGTCTGCTAGTGAGGCTTATTCTAGCCTCACTCTATTAGCTAGCTATGTTAGAGCTCACCTAATGCAGACGGTCTACCAGCGAGGCTGCTTCTACGTAGCCTCACTCTATTAGACAAACACCGCAGTTGCTGAAATGAAAATATTTAGGGAGGGCAGTGTCGTCTTCGACTGGTTCTGACAATATTATTTTAAGCAAGTGCTCCCTCTGTCCCTGTAATAGTAATATTCATCATATTTCCTCAGCAGGATCGTCACTGGTTGCTTAGTGATGGCCATTTCAAGGCTCAACAGAACAATTCAATTATTAGGAGGTACCTTGCTATACAAAGGGGTTTGGGAGAGTAACGTTAGGGGATCAATATTTGGGAGGGGGGCACATTCTCATTTTGTGCTCCTCTGCTAGATATTTTATCCTTTCCCGGGCAATGCCGGGCAATGTCCCGGGCAATGCCGGGCTCCTGTGCTTGCACTGCACATGGGTGAATGTATGGAGCATAGACAGCTGATCATATGTAGCTGCACTATATTTATCATGCACCTATGCAGTAAGGGTGTATTTGCTGGCCAATTAGAGTACAACACACATGCAGCAAGCATATTGCACGTACTTCAACAGCCTTCAATCCAGAAGGAAATGTCTGTCTATACCTCTCCTTAGTAAATGCCTAACCAAAAAAGATATCACAATACAGACCATGAAGAACTCTAATCTGGTGCCTACGGCCAGGTTTTCATGTGCTGTGTACGTGTGGGTAAGGCAGTGACAAGTCCAGTCAACATTTTCATGCCCAATTTATGCACGAGCTTTCTAACATGCATGTCGACTAATAAGAGTATCAAGATTGTGATCACAGGCATGAAACCTAATGAACTGTTACTTCTCTCCTTGAAGTCGAGAATGACTCAAGCATATCTTTCCCCCTCCTGTAACCACACTACTAGAATTATACACCCCACAAATTTATAAATTTATCTAAAATCATTCTCTACTACACTTACCCATCTGAGGTCAGAATCTTTCTCAGATCTACTTTAGGGAGCTGTTTTCCTTCGCATAAGCAAGGTCCTACCTTCTTGGAGCAGTCAGACGCGGTAGCAATCACAAACCACGATACTAGTACGATAGCTTGCAACACAGCTGACTGGCACAAAGCCTTCATGTTCAGACTATTCAGAGGTGAATTGTGGATAGCAGAAAGTGGCGAACCAAAACCAAAAACTAACTGTTACGTGTGTTACTTGAGTCACATGTTACCCGCCCCGATTCTTAATTAAGCGCATGTATGACGCAATATCCTGGGTGTATTAGGCTAGATACAGTCCAGGTATACTTCTAGACACAAGATGTAATTATACTTACGTGAAATCAAGAGAAAGAAGGACAAAAAATATAACTAAAGTTTGGCATTATGTGCCCATAGTTTTACAGATAATTGTTGCATCAAATGCCTAGCAGCTGTTATTGTATCGGTTATCCTGTCCAGTGTGCACTGATGACCTTAGCAATTTTCTTCAATGTCCTCAGGGCAAAAGGTGACCTTACACACCAAAGCGTTTCAACAACCGAAGGGACTCCACCTACTCTCATTTGGTGCGTGCTTATCATCCTACAGGGCTTCTCCATGCAGGCGAACAACCCCAGCGACTGTAGATGACATAGATAGAAATGATGCCTGGCTGGTGTTGGTCACGGACACATCAAAGTATATATATAGGTAGCAAGCCCATGGAGGAATCTGGGTGGAAAATATCACCCGGCCTGTTCAAGGACCAGGAGGACCAGTTTGCTGACCCATCCGTATTGTAGACTGTTTTAGATTCCTCCACTTCGGAAAATATCATCCGGCCTGTTTAAGGACCAGTTTCAGTTTGCCGACCCATCCGTATTGTAGACTGTTTTAGATTCCTCCGCTTCGGAAAATATCATTCAAGGACCAGTTTCAGTTTGCTGACCCATCCGTATTGTAGACTGTTTTAGATTCCTCCGCTTCAGAAAATATCATCCGGCCTGTTCAAGGACCAGTTTCAGTTTGCTGTCCGTATTGTAGACTGTTTCAGATTCCTCTGCTTCACCAAATCCGAATCGTTGTGTGCAGTAGGGCGTAGCCACTGGCGGCTCTCTAGCAAAAATATTTTAACAAAAGAGAAATGAAACAGGAATTTAACAGTGTAGAGAACAAGCAATTACAGAACCATTTGTCTATTAAATTCTCTATTAAATTTTGAGTTCATCACATTAATAGGTAAAGGGTCCTGTAAATGAATGCAATTCTTTTTTGTTTTATTTCTTTTGTTGCATTTTGTTTTGTTTTCCTTATAACCCTAGCCCTAGCTTCAATTATCTAAATAATAATAGTAATAATAATAGTAAGTACATAGTAATAATAATAGTAATAATAGTAGTATATAGTAATAGTAGTAACTATGTATTTTACATTAAAATGTAATTGCATTTCTACCCCACCTCCCTCTTGCCCTTGCCATGCCCATCCCTACATTCTAACAGACATGTATCATGATGCACGCATGTGTCCGAGGTTTGTCAAGATATATATATATATATATATCTAGTAATAATAGTAATATATAATAATAGTAATAATAATAGTAATAATAAAGAATAATAATAGTAGTAATAATAGTAATAATAATAGTAGAATAATAATAGTAGTATATATATGGTAGTGTATATATATGGTAATAATATAATAATAATAATATAATAATAATAATAATAATAATAATAATGTAATAATAATAATAATAACATTATATAAATAGATCTCCCGATCCTTCTTGTAGAAGCTATCAACCTACTCTCATCACAGAACTAGGAAACAATAGACTGTGTGCACTTTCAGTGTTCTGACCATCCAAATCGTAATTTTTTTAAAATAAATCCTCATGTAGGGCATTGAAAGTGGCAGATCAAGCATTGCAAATGTTACAGTACACCTCCAGCTACAACAATACTGAGCAGATTAATATTAATTCAGGGCTTCAGCTATAGGACCAGGGTTAGGACCAATGGCTAGGGTTAGGACCATGGTAGTGGCTACAGTTAGGACCAGGGCAGTGGCTAGGGATACCAGGGCAGTGGCTAGGGTGAGGGCCAGTGGCAGGGTTAGGGCGGCTAGGGTTAGAACCAGGGCAGTGGCTAGGGTGAGGGCCAGTGGCAGGGTTAGGGCCAGGGCAATGGGTAGGGTTAGGCCACAGTGGCTAGGTTTAGGCCAGGGTAAGCCCTCACCTTAGCCACTGCCCCCTAACCCTAGCCATTGCTCAGTATTGATCATGTCTTCATGATGATGTAATGCTTGCAATGTCACATGAAGTGGGGGCTGGGGTGATCCGAAGGCACCAGATGTTAGCCCTTAAGCATCATGTGATTACCATGTCATGTGTGTAATGATGTCATGTGTATTTTGTAGGGTATGAGCTCTTCATCTGTATAATCAGTGTGTCTTGTCTGTTAGTCCTCCTTACTCTAAAATCACCAGGAATAAACCTCACAAGCTGTATAAATCACAAGCTATTGATCACATGATTTTAGGTAAAAAATTTAAACTTTCTCCCAAAATATTTCAACTCCAAACCAGACTTCTCAAGTCTCCCACATTTTTTAGGAGATCATCTTAAACTCCCCATCGGGAACCCATCTCCCGGATACCTGGAAATAGAAAAAATCTCGTGTGTTTCCCAATGGAAAGTAATAAAAATCTCCCACAGATTATGAACTTGGTGTTGTCATTTTCCTACCAGCAGCCTTATGTGCCGACTTCCACAGCCTGTTACATTTGCAAGGGAAAAAACTCGACTTTCTGTGGCGCCAATCCCATCGCCACCTGTAGATCGAAGATTACCTCACATGAATTAGATATAACCAAAATTTGATGACATCATCCTTAAACAACCTCTGTGGCCCTTTTCACCTTTACATATTTCGGGCTTACTAAGGAAGTAGTTTGAATGTTTATTTAATCATTGCCCGCTTAGCAAGCAGAATTATCGTCTCTTGATTTGTAATAACTATTTATAGGATCCTTGATATATATTAAATGACTTGATATTTACATGATGTTGAGTTGCAATGTTTCATAGAGTCAGTCCCTGTTAATATCATACTCGTGGGTCCAGCTTAATCTATGACATAATCAATATTATTCCATTATCAGGAGTGCAGTTTTTAACACCAAAAATTATTGAATGTGCATACGTAGCTTGTTAAATTAGTCTGTGATGCTCCGTTGAGTCATGCTGGAAGAGATCAGTATGTCCTCTTCTTCGTAAAAGTTATTCATGTTGCCACCACTACTCTCAATAATCGCTCTTATTGCGCTAACAATTTAGGTGGTACAAGAAGCCCAGAGGCAGCAACTCCAAAATTGGCATCTCTTTTCTCTCCATGATTTTTTGGTGCATATTTGGGGCCACCCTAACTTTCCAAAAGTGCTACATACAATTATAGCATATATACACTCGGCCCTTTTTTATGCACATTCTCATTCTACACATTCTCATTCTACAGAGTTGCAAGTACAATACCAGCAGTAGAAAATCAAGCAAAAATGGTTAAGCCCCACCCACCATTTATATATATATTCTTGTAAAAAATGTGATGGCCTTTTGTGTTGTTTATGTGCCCTACCCACCCACCATTTATATATATATGCCATATATCTCTTGTAAAAATGTGATGGCCTTTTCTGTTGTTTATGTGCCCTACCCACCCACCATTTATATATATATGCCATATATCTCTTGTAAAAATGTGATGGCCTTTTCTGTTGTTTATGTGCCCTACCCACCCACCATTTATATATATATGCCATATATCTCTTGTAAAAATGTGATGGCCTTTTCTGTTGTTTATGTGCCCTACCCACCCACCATTTATATATATATGCCATATATCTCTTGTAAAAATGTGATGGCCTTTTCTGTTGTTTATGTGCCCTACCCACCCACCATTTATATATATATGCCATATATCTCTTGTAAAAATGTGATGGCCTTTTCTGTTGTTTATGTGCCCTACCCACCCACCATTTATATATATATGCCATATATCTCTTGTAAAAATGTGATGGCCTTTTCTGTTGTTTATGTGCCCTACCCACCCACCATTTGTATATATATGCCATATATCTCTTGTAAAAATGTGATGGCCTTTTCTGTTGTTTATGTGCCCTACCCACCCACCCAAGTTGGCATTGTGTTGAAGCTTCAACACACATAGAATTGGATTTACAATAGGCGTGGAGTTGGTACTTCAACAGACAAGAAATTAAAGTTAAAATTGGCAAATGAAATCATAACTGTATGCTTGTAGCTAGGTGTAAAAAAGCCATTGGACTACTCACAGAGACACAGCATAAGTATTGACACAATAGGTGACTTTGGAGCATCACGATCTCGTATTTTCAGATTGCACTGCTGGACTTCTCTCTCTATTTCCCTCGTCATTGCCTGTGCCTAGCCTTGCACTACTCTAGCCCTAACCAGCCAATCAGGTATTGTACAGAATGCTAGGACTGGCATGAAAGACTAGCTATTGGCTTGATTACAAATAGCCGAGGAGGGGTGCTAACCTTCCCAATATATATGCCAAGCATAGCAATACCAAGTCGAGTTGACTTGGGCCATGAATGTCATACTCCAACTGTCGATTGCTCTCACACATCACGCAGCAAAACAGCTTCCTCAAGGCCACACAAAACAATTGCAAGTTTGGCAAATAACACGTCATAATCCGACTTTATTTTAGGAACTGTAAAGTGCTACAAGTGTGGGAAGTTGGAACGGAACACTGTGCAGTATAGACAATGCATAGCAATGCTTTGTTTTGTGATGTAGTTGGTCTCAGCTATATAGTAGGAGTGTGATGAGCAGATGTTCATTCACCATCATGCCATTTATTATGCTGGGGCAGGATTCCACCACCAATCATTGAGTGACAATCTCAATCAAAGTTTAATGGTTTATTATCTCCTCGCATCACGTTCCATTTTGCTACTGAGAGGTACTTATTTAGTAATAAATTTATTGTCGTTGAAGGTCAAACACACAAATGTATATATAAAGGTATAAAATACATGCTGTGCTTATAATAACATAATAACACATGGATAATATTTGATCAGTTCTTTGCAAGTTTGTATACATCCGCAGATGCCTTTCCTTTGATTATGTTAAGCAATTTGAGACGTTGGCTCCTTGTCTTTATTCCAAGGTCATTCTCCAGCACTCCCTCATCACACTCCAGCAAGACCTCTCCAGTTATTCCCTCCTCCGTAAACCTCTCTCTGTGTTCCCCCAGACCTGCTATTTGTAGCATGTGTAATACCTGAATGGTGATGAAATAATGGAGATGTTATATTGATAATTAACCTGATGAGCAAGCTGTATTTAGTTTGCAATCTTTTAGTGTTAAATAATAACTGCATAATTTGATGTGTCAATATTATTATTACTACTGCTACCTTAGTTTGGTTTGTGTTCATTTATTATTATTATTGTTGTTGTTGTTATTATTAATATTATAATATTATAATATCATCATCATCATCATTATTATTATTATTATTATTATTATTATTATTATTATTATTATTATTATTATTATTATTATTATTACTATTATTACTATTATTAGTATTATTTATTATTATTATTACTATTACCTATTCCTAATACTACCCTATTCCTAATACTACTACTACTACTACTACTAATACTATTATTATTATTATTTTTATTTTTATTATTAAAAAAAATTTTTTTTTTAACTACTACTACTACTACTACTACTACTACTACTACTATCATTAATGACGTTAATCAAAATGTTATTACAGGGACTGTCTGATGATTTTAGTGCCCAAGAGAATCATAAAATATTATAAGCAGAGCAGAAGTTTATCAGGACATCATCTGAAGCAAATTTGATGAAGTCTGTGACCAAACATTCTCCCACTTGCTTGCTTGTAGGGATTCACACGTTGAAAGGTTCTGGCCAGTTACAATAGGACTGTGGACCTAATATAAACATGTGCCACAAAAAGGCCAAATGTCAACTTATTATGTACCAACTCACTAAGTGTGGGCATTTATGCATCCATCCACATGAAACAAAAAGAGTTACGAGTTTATTTTGCAAACCTCAGATATGGTCTTGTGTATTAATAATTCTCGTTTCTGCTCTTGCTCTGTGCAAGATCCATTTGACGTGACTGGTGCAGACTGGTTTGAGATTTCAGGTGACCTTGAATCCAGCTTGAGGTAAGCAATCCTATCTGGACTACCCTTGGCTTGAGGTTGACCTTGATCTTTGCTGGCCGACTGGTGTGAGATAGACCTCGTTGGACTTGGCATTCCATGCTTCGGAAGCTGTTTCTCCAAATAACTCACTCTTAACAGAACATAAAAAAGGTAGTGATGAGATATTTCAGTTTAATTTAATTTATTTGATTGACTGCAATAAGTGCCTGCTGGCATGAACTCAGACACCATCTCAAAAGGAAATGATAAAAGATCAGCATACCAATAATCTGGATCTTTCACCTTCAAGTGTCCAGCAGAATGCTGGCTCAGCTTATAACAAGAAAAGTGAGAAAAATGAAGGGGAAAAACCCAATTTTATTATAGCTCGACTTGTTAAGAAGGATCTCTTCCTGGCCTTCACTACTTATTTCTGAAACTCTTTCTTCTTCAGAGGAAACCTGCTGAGCAAGTATTTCTTACCCACAATCGCCCTCCACTCTTGAAGTTCCTGAATAGATTGCTACAAGTTATGTCGTAAACCAAGAGTCAAGTTAGATAGAGTCAAGTTAGATAGATTCAAGTTAGATAGGGTCAAGTTAGATAGAGTCAAGTTAGATAGAGTCAAGTTAGATAGTCAAGTTAGATAGAGTCAAGTTAGATAGAGTCAAGTTAGATAGAGTCAAGTCAGCGATATGTAGCTTCTCTTTGATTCCTCCAAAGACTTGTACCTCAATGCAGACTTTTGTACTTGCATTCTAACGACAAGAAGAGTTCAAGATGCTTTCTCGAAGAAAAAACTAAAACCACAAATAATGAGGTTGGTTAATGAGGGCCATGAAAAGTTGTGTACACGCTATCAGTCTGTGATCATTCATTGATCAACACAAGTTGAAAAGTAAGGTTGACTCTAGGTTGAAGCATAGGTTAATAATAGCTCTATGGGGACACACACTGATCAACATTAGACTGGGTTAAGGTAGGTTGAAGAAGGGACTTACACTTGACCAACATCACACTCTGAAAATAAATGGAACACAGGGAGAGAAAGCTTCCTCTATAGGTTCAGGCAGGTTGAAGTAGGTTGAAGTAGAGCTCTATAGTACAATTGTATATAATGAAATCGGCTCAACTTTGAATGCTAGCATATGCTCGCATCATGTAATGATAGCCTCTACATGCTAGCATGTGAGTCACAGTTGAAGTGTTTTCCATGAATGCTGGGGACCGTCTTACACGGTTATCCAAATGAACCAGCCAATGCCCTCATCCTAACTTGTAGCCATTAAATGATTGCTGCAGGTGAGTATCCACAGGCCTGGACTTTGTTTTGGGTGTCTCTGCTGGTGGCTGCTTACTGGTTTTTGCACAGCCAAGGTGAGGGACATCCTGGGATACTTTCTGGGATAATCTCTGGGATATTCTCTGGGATACTCTCTTGGATACTCTCTGGGGATACTCTCTGGGATACTCTCTGGGATACTCTCTGGGATACTCTCTGGGATACTCACTGGGATACTCTCTGGGATACTCTCTGGGATACTCTCTGGGATACTCTCTGGGATACTCTCTGGGATACTCTCTGGGATACTCTCTGGGATACTCTCTGGGATACTCTCTGGGATACTCTCTGGGATACTCTCTGGGATACTCTCTGGGATACTCTCTGGGATACTCTCTGGGATACTCTCTGGGATACTCTCTGGGATACTCTCTGGGATACTCTCTGGGATACTCTCTGGGATACTCTCTGGGATACTCTCTGGGATACTCTCTGGGATACTCTCTGGGATACTCTCTGGGATACTCTCTGGGATACTCTCTGGGATACTCTCTGGATACTCTCTGGGATACTCTCTGGGATACTCTCTGGGATACTCTCTGGGATACTCTCTGGGATACTCTCTGGGATACTCTCTGGGATACTCTCTGGGATACTCTCTGGGATACTCTCTGGGATACTCTCTGGGATACTCTCTGGGATACTCTCTGGGATACTCTCTGGGATACTCTCTGGGATACTCTCTGGGATACTCTCTGGATACTCTCTGGGATACTCTCTGGGATACTCTCTGGGATACTCTCTGGGATACTCTCTGGGATACTCTCTGGGATACTCTCTGGGATACTCTCTGGGATACTCTCTGGGATACTCTCTGGGATACTCTCTGGGATACTCTCTGGGATACTCTCTGGGATACTCTCTGGGATACTCTCTGGGATACTCTCTGGGATACTCTCTGGGATACTCTCCTGGGATACTCTCTGGGATACTCTCTGGGATACTCTCTGGGATACTCTCTGGGATAATCTCTGGCGTGTAGTCCTGGGATCACAATTTAGCTAAATAATCTTCTTTAGTGTACAACACCAACAACAACAACACAACAACAACAACAACAACAAATGTCTGCAGCTTTACCTCTTTGTGAGTGCCGAATTGTTCTGAGTGACAACCTCAACTGTTTTTTTAATTTCAGTGAGTAGCTGGCAGTATCTCTTAAAGTTCTCCTCCAACAAATAAACCCGATGTTGGATGGCTAGCCTATACAGTATAGACATGTAAACAATAAACAAACCCTTCAAGGAAAAATAACGATTTGAACTGAAGTAGAACTGAGAGGTAAGGGGAATTTGTATTTGCAATATCGACATGTAAAAATAATGTCTATTCTATGTACTAGTAGTGTCTATTCTATGCACTAGTAGTGTCTATTATATGTACTAGTAGTGTCTATTCTATGCACTAGTAGTGTCTATTCTATGCACTAGTAGTGTCTATTCTATGTACTAGTAGTGTCTATTCTATGCACTAGTAGTGTCTATTCTATGTACTAGTAGTGTCTATTCTATGTACTAAGTAGTGTCTATTCTATGCACTAGTAGTGTCTATTCTATGCACTAGTAGTGTCTATTCTATGTACTAGTAGTGTCTATTCTATGCACTAGTAGTGTCTATTCTATGTACTAGTAGTGTCTATTCTATGCACTAGTAGTGTCTATTCTATGTACTAGTAGTGTCTATTCTATGCACTAGTAGTGTCTATTCTATGCACTAGTAGTGTCTATTCTATGCACTAGTAGTGTCTATTCTATGCACTAGTAGTGTCTATTCTATGTACTAGTAGTGTCTATTCTATGTACTAGTAGTGTCTATTCTATTGTCTATTCTATGTACTAGTAGTGTCTATTCGATGCACTAGTTGTGTCTATTCTATGCACTAGTAGTGTCTATACTATGTACTAGTAGTGTCTATTCTATGCACTAGTAGTGTCTATTCTATGTACTAGTAGTGTCTATTCTATTGTCTATTCTATGTACTAGTAGTGTCTATTCGATGCACTAGTTGTGTCTATTCTATGCACTAGTAGTGTCTATACTATGTACTAGTAGTGTCTATTCTATGTACTAGTAGTGTCTATTCTATTGTCTATTCTATGTACTAGTAGTGTCTATTCTATGCACTAGTAGTGTCTATTCTATGCACTAGTAGTGTCTATTCTATGTACTAGTAGTGTCTATTCTATGTACTAGTAGTGTCTATTCTATGTACTAGTAGTGTCTATTCTATGCACTAGTAGTGTCTATTCTATGCACTAGTAGTGTATATTCTATGTACTAGTAGTGTCTATTCTATGTACTAGTAGTGTCTATTCTATGTACTAGTAGTGTCTATTCTATGCACTAGTAGTGTCTATTCTATGTACTAGTAGTGTCTATTCTATGTACTAGTAGTGTCTATTCTATGCACTAGTAGTGTCTATTCTATGCACTAGTAGTGTCTATTCTATGTACTAGTAGTGTCTATTCTATGCACTAGTAGTGTCTATTCTATGCACTAGTAGTGTCTATTCTATGTACTAGTAGTGTCTATTCTATGCACTAGTAGTGTCTATTCTATGCACTAGTAGTGTCTATTCTATGTACTAGTAGTGTCTATTCTATGTACTAGTAGTGTCTATTCTATGCACTAGTAGTGTCTATTCTATGTACTAGTAGTATCTATTCTATGTACTAGTAGTGTCTATTCTATGTACTAGTAGTGTCTATTCTATGTACTAGTAGTGTCTATTCTATGTACTAGTAGTGTCTATTCTATGCACTAGTAGTGTCTATTCTATGCACTAGTAGTGTCTATTCTATGTACTAGTAGTGTCTATTCTATGTACTAGTAGTGTCTATTCTATGCACTAGTAGTGTCTATTCTATGCACTAGTAGTGTCTATTCTATGTACTAGTAGTGTCTATTCTATGCACTAGTAGTGTCTATTCTATGTACTAGTAGTGTCTATTCTATGTACTAGTAGTGTCTATTCTATGCACTAGTAGTGTCTATTCTATGCACTAGTAGTGTCTATTCTATGCACTAGTAGTGTCTATTCTATGTACTAGTAGTGTATATTCTATGTACTAGTAGTGTATATTCTATGTACTAGTAGTGTCTATTCTATGCACTAGTAGTGTATATTCTATGCACTAGTAGTGTCTATTCTATGTACTAGTAGTGTCTATTCTATGCACTAGTAGTGTCTATTCTATGTACTAGTAGTGTCTATTCTATGTACTAGTAGTGTCTATTCTATGTACTAGTAGTGTCTATTCTATGTACTAGTAGTGTCTATTCTATGCACTAGTAGTGTCTATTCTATGTACTAGTAGTGTCTATTCTATGCACTAGTAGTGTCTATTCTATGTACTAGTAGTGTCTATTCTATGTACTAGTAGTGTCTATTCTATGTACTAGTAGTATCTATTCTATGCACTAGTAGTGTCTATTCTATGTACTAGTAGTGTCTATTCTATGCACTAGTAGTGTCTATTCTATGTACTAGTAGTGTCTATTCTATGTACTAGTAGTGTCTATTCTATGCACTAGTAGTGTCTATTCTATGCACTAGTAGTGTCTATTCTATGTACTAGTAGTGTCTATTCTATGTACTAGTAGTGTCTATTCTATGCACTAGTAGTGTCTATTCTATGCACTAGTAGTGTCTATTCTATGTACTAGTAGTGTCTATTCTATGCACTAGTAGTGTCTATTCTATGTACTAGTAGTGTCTATTCTATGTACTAGTAGTGTCTATTCTATGCACTAGTAGTGTCTATTCTATGCACTAGTAGTGTCTATTCTATGCACTAGTAGTGTCTATTCTATGTACTAGTAGTGTATATTCTATGTACTAGTAGTGTATATTCTATGTACTAGTAGTGTCTATTCTATGCACTAGTAGTGTATATTCTATGCACTAGTAGTGTCTATTCTATGTACTAGTAGTGTCTATTCTATGCACTAGTAGTGTCTATTCTATGTACTAGTAGTGTCTATTCTATGTACTAGTAGTGTCTATTCTATGTACTAGTAGTGTCTATTCTATGTACTAGTAGTGTCTATTCTATGCACTAGTAGTGTCTATTCTATGTACTAGTAGTGTCTATTCTATGCACTAGTAGTGTCTATTCTATGCACTAGTAGTGTCTATTCTATGTACTAGTAGTGTCTATTCTATGTACTAGTAGTGTCTATTCTATGCACTAGTAGTGTCTATTCTATGTACTAGTAGTGTCTATTCTATGTACTAGTAGTGTCTATTCTATGTACTAGTAGTGTCTATTCTATGTACTAGTAGTGTCTATTCTATGTACTAGTAGTGTCTATTCTATGTACTAGTAGTGTCTATTCTATGCACTAGTAGTGTCTATTCTATGTACTAGTAGTGTCTATTCTATGTACTAGTAGTGTCTATTCTATGCACTAGTAGTGTCTATTCTATGCACTAGTAGTGTCTATTCTATGCACTAGTAGTGTCTATTCTATGCACTAGTAGTGTCTATTCTATGCACTAGTAGTGTCTATTCTATGTACTAGTAGTGTCTATT